>JASMMZ010000003.1:10658416-10810289 GCA_038502455.1 Anisogramma anomala | reverse complement strand
CCCCCCCCCATCCCAGCCTCCTTCTCTCGGGGTCTCGGCGAACCGATGGCCCTACGAGCTCGCCTCGCTGTGTGTGGGGCCTGTAGACGCGGGTGCGTAGCGGCTGCGTGCAGACCGTGTCTACACTCGAGCAGCAGACCCATTGCGAGGCACTAGCCGCGGTGCGAGATCGCCCAAGCGCCAGTCAGTGCCCTGAGAGCCATCTGTTCGATGGCAACACAGTACGTAGCCAGCCATCTATCAGCTTCGGCTTCGTTGGGCCTGGGCGGTGTCGGTGGAAGTGCGTCCACCCCGTGGGGAGGCACGGGCACCCAAACGATACCAAGATATCATTCGTGTACTTGCCGTTGTCATGGTGGCCGTAAAGGACTTGACTTGTCTAGTGTCTGCCGGGGAGCCTGTGGTAGAATCGCATCCTCTGCCATGCCGGCCAGAGTGGTTTCCAAGCTTCGGCAGCTGGAGCTGACCGGTCCTCGCCACCCCATGGGGGCCTGCCTGATCAGTGATGTCCGCGTATACCACGAATCCCCTCCTTCCAGCTGCACCGTCGTCGGCGTTCGATGCTGCGCGCGGGAACGCACGGGCAAGTTGACAGCAGGACCGATCACGACAGCCCATGCGGCGCAACGGATCGACCCGCACCGCTGGAAACGGCAATGGCCAGAACGATGGCCCGAGGGACTGTGCCAAGGCAGAGCTGCCAGGTCGACAAACGGTACTGGGCATAGAGAGGGCCCATAGGGCCATGTCGCACCAGGATCTGGTAGCCAGCGTGGGTGGGTGTGCAGAGACGCCCCTCTTGCGGAGCCGAAGGTGTAGTAGCTCGCCACCCCAGACGCACCGCACCTACTTGCCTACCTGACTTTCCATGATCTCCGGAAGGCAAAACACAAACAAATACCTATAGCTGCCTCGCCTCGCCCGGTCGGGTCTTGTCGACGCGGAACTCTGCTTCTTCGTCCACGCAGGCAAGGCGTGCGTCCAGGGCGGGAACCAGCTTTTCAAAAGGGGGGGACGAACCCGTGGGCCAGAGGCCACAGCTGTTCGCAAGCACAAGGTTCGTACGTACAGCAGCAGCACCCCGCGATCATCAGCGGCGGGAACGGCGTGACGGTGGCGGGTGGTCAAAGCATGCCCATCTACGCAGGGTGCATAACATAGGTACCATTAGTACACCATGGCTGGGTGGGTGCATCCCGCCCGGCGTGTCGCAATCTGGCCGAGTCGTCGTGCCACGCCCGCCTTTCTGCAGTGCGACCGACGGTGGGGGGGGGGGGGTACTTGCGCAGCAGTACTATGGGTGTTTGGGGCATTTATGATTTCCACGTGATGTCTCGGCCCACAGCCCCACAGTGACAGCGGTGACACGAAGCCAAATTTATATTGAAGCCAACATATTCTGCCTCTTTGTAAGTCCCCCGTCAGCATCCATTACATCCCGACACACCTTGGGAGCCATCGTCTCTGGCGGTTCACGAAGCCTTTGATCGTTCATCTAGCCTCCTTTGCGTGGGTGGTTTTCGACGAGGCAGTCTTTGTGGAACTGCTTGTCGACCCGCCCGTGATTCAGGTCTCGTCAGTCCAGAGGATACATGACCATAGCGTAGCTGTCCAATCAAGGTGTGCCTGGGCGAATTCCCGTCTTCTCTGATTGGCCTCCGAAAGGACAGGTTTTTGACGAGTAACGGATCTCTTATAAACCAGTCTTCGAAGCCTTCATCGAATACAATGGTAGCCGACGTGAACGGCGAGGATGAGGAAGGATTGCGCGCAGTGAGCTGCTAGTAAACCATTCGACGATGCTTTTTTGGACCCTGTCACAAAAGAAATGAGTTGGAAAGTCTATATGTCATGGAGGAGAGCAACAACACCTTTGAATTTTGAAAGCCTGGCGTAACCGTTGGTTGCCTCGGAGAGAATTGGATCTGGGCTACTGTGAAGCCAGTCACGACCTAAATTTCTGTAAACGTCAGATGGGCGTCGTCAAAGAGGGTCTAACTGCATTGGCGGTCAGCGTCCGTAAGCTGTTTCGTACGCTTTCCAGGCGGTCTGGCCATCGTCGTGGGCGTATTACTTCCTACTGTATGTGTCATATTACGTTGGAAAAGTGTGTGATGGGAAGTTGGGAAAGTCAGAACATTGGAAAATGTATGTCAAATATGTGGTCCTAAACCAAAAACGGTATAGTGGGTGCGATCCACAGTAGATACGTACAGATATAGCAATTCGGCCTGGTACCACAGCCGCGTACTGCACCTCAGCAGCAACAACAAAAACGAGACCCGTGAGCGAGCAACAACCCCACCCCCCTTCCCCCCCCACCAGCCACGCGGGCCCGTCATCTTGTCACCCAGCCAGCGTGCGAGCGAGCTCGGATTTCGGACCGCAGCTCTGGAGGGAAAAGGAATGCAAGCAGTCTTGCTACCCGTGCCGCGGTAGCTGTCGCCCAAGCCCACGAGTGATAGGCACGTGTGTGTGTGTGTGCGTGCACCTGACATCTCCGTGCCACACACCACCCAAAACCGCATCCGATCAACCGCATCCGACACTCGCCCTCATCATCAGAGCCTAGCGAAAGAAAGTTGACCGGGCGAGATCTGGCCCAAATTTTATTTTTTTATTCCCCTTGTTTTAATGCTCTCTTTCGTGTCGGTTGCTGGATGCAAGCAAGAGTGGGCAGAAATCTGCCCTCCTCGCCGAAAGCGGCGTCAGGTGCTCTGAGTGCGGGGCCCTGTCGACACACACCATGCAGGCTCGCCTCCTGTGCCACGGCGTGAACTTTGCGCTCGAAGTCTATCCCTATCGGCCCGCCGACGTTGACTTGTTTAGTTGGCCTCATGCTTTTGCGCGGCCTGTGGACGCGTGCCTTCATTACGTTACGGTACTTTCCACCGAGGCATGCCCTGGATGGCCACCGGTATGCCGTGCCGCTTACCACCGAACCTTGTATGGTTGCGGAGGCAGAAGCCCAGCCCAGCCCAGCCAGCCAGCCAGTCGGTCGGTCGGTCGGTCGGTCGGTCGGTCAAGTTTGTGGGCAAGCTGTGTCGGGCCCGCTTTGGTGATTGGTAGATCGATGATCACGCCGCCCCGGCGCTGTAACGGGTCTGCGTCCGGCGCCCCAGGCGGTGGCCGCGGGCGTTGCCCAAAGACCACGACGGCCGGTCGCACTGCACTGCACTGCACTGCACTCGCTGCACTACGCGGAATATGGGCCAGCAGGGGAGGAAAAGGGCCGGTGACCCTGTCCGGCCCCAAAGACATGCGGGCGGTGTGGCTGGGTGGGAAGTTTCACGGGCGGCGGCGGCGGCGCTGGCTTGGGACTGGCGAAAGAGACTCACTCTCTCTATATATCGGTCACTGGGATGGAGTGCCCGACGGCTATTTCGCAACGGCGGTGCATGGGGGCATGGATGGGAGTGGGTGCTTCAGTAGTACGACCAGCTAAAAGTACGTACCTTGGAACAATACCAATTTTGGGACGGCCGAGTCAGGCCTTGTCGCCGCCGCACGGCCAAGGGCGCCTACAAGGCACGCGCGGCCACACAAGGGCTGGCACCCCCCTCTACCTCCTAGTACACAGCCGCCAAAAGCACAGGCCCCCCTCCCCCCCCCCGCGTGCCCAACCAAGATCAAGAGGAAGAAGCTCGCTGGGGCGGTGGGGGGGAAACGAAGAAATGCTGGTCATGCTCGTGTTCTGATGGATGGGTCATGAAGAGAGATCGCACTGCCTCCGTAGGCCCGGCTTGCCGCGACGGAGATGCACGCACGGGTCTGGCGAGTCGCGAGCCCGTTTCGTTTCGGTTGGGTTCGGTGGCGTCCACGATCGAAAACCGGGTGTGCATACGATACCGCATTGCAAAGGCAGACGTGTACGTACTTACGCACTCGGGGTCGTGCCTGATGGGCATCGGATCCTTGTCGAGGAAGCAGGCATCCCGAATTCAAGTCCATGCGGTGACGCGAGCTTCAAGGGCGAAACAGGCAGGTTGGCCTTCGCTTACGCTAGGCGGCGATGTTGCATTCGGAACGGCCTGGACCCGGCCAAGCCTTGTCATCATTTGGCTAGGCTGGTGGACTGTACTCGGTACTCCGAGCTCGGCGTCGGCTGGGGCGCGCACTTGTTGACGCCATTGTACAGGGTGGCGGGGTGCACGGCCGAGCTTGGGGAGGCTTCGCCAGCATGTCACAGGACGTGGATTACGCGTGAGCATGCAGAAGTAGAGCGGTTTGATTTATTTGACCTGGATATGATTGAATCGTGTCTCACTCGACCCTGTCAAGGGAGCGAGACCTGGTGATTCCTCTTCGTCCTTCCATCCCATGTGAACAGACGCCCAAGCCAGCTAGGTGGCAGTGGTTCTGAATGGTGACAACCCCGAGTGTCCCATGCCCATGCCGTATCCCCCTTTGCCTGGCCATGTGAATGCCGAAGTGTGGTATCACAGAAAATAAAACAGAGCAACGCCGAGCTGATGCAGAAGAGGTATCGAGAATCAAAACCCGCTAGACCAAGGAGACGAAACAAAACAAGATGCCAGTGGCAGCCGCCAAGACGAGGGGATGCCGTGAAACCGATCAGTAGACCGATACCGTGCTCGCAAGCCTCGCCGGGTTGTGTGCTGCTGGTGTGGAGGGCATGTAGTGTATTGAGTTGTCGAAGAAGTCTGTCGTGGTGATGGATGATTCGGAGCCCTTCTGCTGTCGTTGCTGCTGCTGCTGCTGCTGCTGCTGCTGCTGCTGCTCGAATGTGGGGAGCAAGGTGGACGGTGGAGACGGAGGCATGCTCTCATCGTCTTCCGAAGACTCGTCGGAGTCGAGCTCGAGCTCGGGCGGTGAAGGGACGGAGTGGTGCGAGTGTGTGCGTGTTAGCATGAGCTCGGCGTAGTCGTCGTCCTCGTAGTCATCCATTTCGATCTCGGCCACCTCGAGCTGGGGGCTGGCCGGGGCGTCGGCGGTGTGGGAGGGCACGCGCCTCAGCGAGACGAGCTCGACATCGGCCATCTCGATGTCGTCGTCCTCCAGAGACACGTCGCTGTCGTTGTCGGAAGCCGAGTCGTACGTGTCCTGCTCGTCCTCCTCGGCGATGGTGTCGGCCCACTGGATGTGTCGGTCCCTGTCCTTGGCGGGGCTGGTCTTGGCGTCGTCCGGAGAGGCGTTGCGGACGGACTGGTTGAACCACGACTCCTGCTGCCTCTCGGCATCGGCGAGCTCGAGCATCAGGCTGTCGAGCAGATTGGCATGGCCGACGAGCAGGCGCAAATTGTGGTCGGGCATGGCAGCCTCATGGGAGAGCTTGGCCCTCGCCTTGTGGGCGAGGAAGTAGGTCTGCGTGATGGACATGTTCTGGTTCTTGATGATGGAAACGGACGATGGGGCGGCGAGCGGTGAGGACGTCGCAGGTGTTGTGGAAGATGACGAGAACATGGTGTTCAGCGGACGGCGAAAAGAACAAGGGAGGATTCTTTCTTTGGTTTGTATGCCCAATGGTGGAATGGCTTTGTCGGTGACTCAGGGGCGGACCGACAAGGCAGGCAGACAGGCAAGCCGACTTGTTTTGTCGAATGGCTCCTGCGGGTACAGGGCCGGGTCCGGGTCCGGTCCGATAGCGGCAGCTGCAGAGACGAGGACAGGGATCTCGTAGGAGTGATGCGACTCTTCACGGTGTGGACGGTGTGGATGGTGTGGATGGTGTGAATGGCGTGGATGAAGTGGGCGATGCCGGAGTTGCATGTAGATGGGTATGTCGGTATGTCTGGTCTTTGAATAAAATAGGCACAGCTACAAACTGTGAGCTGTAATGGATCGATGTTTATCTGACGGGTCTGAAGAGGAGGAAAGTCAGGGGGGAACGTTTCCGGAGGTGATCAAGGGGAGGGACCGGATCGTTTATGAATCAAGGCTGGCTGACCGTCTTTCTGCAAGCACGGTCGGAAGCAGCGGTGTTGGCGGTGTTGGCGGTGTTGGCGGTGTTGCAAAGGCACACTGGCACGGGGTCGGATCGAAGTTTAGTACTCCTTCGGCATGTACGCAGGTACCCTATCAAGTACCCGCAGGGATCATTCAGGGCCCGCAGCACGAAGCGAGTGCGTCTCAAGCCCATCCCAGCCCTGCATCGAGTGCCGTGGCCGCTCATTTCCTATGAAACGGGTACCTTCGTCACAGCTAGTCCCCATCGGCCTCTCTCTGTAACTGCCCATGTTGCTAGCTTCCTCGTGATCCAACGCCGACAAGACAGCTCCATCCCCGCGACGCCATGCCTGTTTTCCCACCTACACGCGAACGACCTCTCCGTGCGACAAGGCGGTAACGCATAGGGGAGCGGGGGCGCGGTATGACTCTCAGGAGTCTGACAACCTGCAGATGACACGAAAGAATACGGTGGTGCGGGACTTGCGGCACGCGGCACGCCCGTGCTGCTTGGTTGCTTACTATGTACAGACGGTCCGTCGCTGTCCTGCTTCGAAGGGGAAGTCTTGAATCATTGCTTAGCTGAGCTCGGCTTCTTACCAATCCAAGCCGTGTCCATCAGCACAAAGACAGATGATGGGCCGATGATTCACAGTCGGTATGCGTGCCGAGGAGACATGTGTCGACCGTAATGGCACACAATGAGTCGACGACGACAACGACTCTTGACACAGCCTCACTGCGAGGCATCCACAGCTCACGAAAGCTAGCTACCACACGTGCCTGCGACGACGTAGTCGATTGATTTCCTCGCACCGCACGCGCCTTGCGCATTGCCAAGCTCCCCTGGCAACACCAACGCATAGATTACGCGCGCCTCCACACTGCCATTTCTCATCAGCATCATGCGTGCTGATGATGACATACTCCGAAGTAGGAATTGTGAATTGTGAATTGTCGCTGCCCAGGAGCGCCCTGCATGTTTCCAATCTCCGCCTTTTCACCGCCATGGGACGAGTGCGTCTCGAATGGCAGGCGCAAGGCATGCATGCGCACACCCTTGTTTGATATGTACTATGATGCATGGTGCCTCGGCTTGCAACCGATTCTTACTTTATAAAGAGGCCAAATGCGCCAGCGGTGTCACGATGCTTCCTTCCTGACGCGAGATGGGCGGTTGTCCAAGGCAAGCCGTGCGAGGGGCTGTAGCCGGCCGGCTGTGCTCTTCTCTGTAGTAATGTTGTAAGAGACGCATCGCCTATTCACCTGACTGGCCCCAACACACAGATCGGCCAACCCGCGTGGTCCCAGTGTGCGGGTGGTCGGTCAGTCGGCCTTGGCCTCGGCAAAGCCCATTCATTCTTAGTAGAACAGGGCTGGGACACAGTGGCTTACCAGGCAGCCTGGGTCCTTTGGCCGGCCGACCCGGCACCGTGCTGACATCACCTCCTCGGCCCACTCGTAGGGCTGATTGCTCTCCTCTCCCAGGCACCAACAACCAACAACCAACAACCAACAACCAACAACCATCGATGTGCCGACCGGTTCCTACCTACGTAAGTACTGCCCGCCACAAGCCAACCCTGAAACGTCAGAAAGGCCTGCAGTGCTTGATGACTGCAGCGTGCAGGCCTGCCGCCGCGGCCCAAATTTCCCCAGCACACCTAGCATCTGTCGCGCCTCGGTTCTCTCGTCACACGCCGGATCGTTGGCTGCTACGTGACACGCGCGAGCGGCCGCGTGCGCGCGGCCTCACCGCCGCACGCGCGAGTCGAAGGGTCGCCGCACGCAGCTCGCAGCACGCTACCAGTCATACTGTGCCGAAGCTGTGCCGAAGCGAAGGCCGAAAGAAGCGAGCCAGCCCCTGGTGCGATTTGGGCCGGCCAGCTTCGTTTCTTGCGCCCGGCGGCGCAGTGTTGTGTTTCGCGCCACGGTTGCTGGCGCGCGTGCTCTGCTCGCCAGAGCGAGACGCCCGGCTTTCAGGCCGTCGCTTGGTCTCGGCCGAAGCGCAGCCGGCAGTATGGTATGGCTGTGTGCGTTGTGGTGTGCGCTGTGCGGCTGGTAGGTGGGTAGGCCGGCCGGCCGCACCATGGCGCCGCACTTACTCAGTCGCGCTGCGCAAGCACCCGAGTCGAGAGAGGACTGCCCGCCTAGCTAACTATTGAATTTCGTGACCAAGGTCGTGATGACGCCTCGTGTCCGCACCGCCATGCCCATGCCCAGGCCCAGGCCCGCGGACTCGCCTTCGCATGCTTGTTCCATCCTTCCTTGGTTTGCGATTCATGTGGAATCCCCGCCTAGGATTACAGATGGTGCCCGAGGGGGCCGTCGTTCCGTCTGGCGAACGCGAACAGGCCCCATGTAGATAAGAGGTGGCTGCCGAGTTCGTCTGACCGTTGCTTGGACTGTGTTCGTGGGCCTGCTCAAGCTGCCGAGCGGGACGGCAGCCTGTTTTTACTAGGTTTTCTCCTTGCAAAGCCAAGCGTTGGCAGGTCCTGGTGTGTCAGGCTACAGGATCGGCTTGACGAGGTCCAATGGGTTGAGTTCCCTGTCCCGAAACCCGTCTCCCACAAGCACGGTACCAAGCAGGAACCCGCAAAGCCATGGCTCCGCGAGATGAAACGGTGCCTGTGCGCCAAGTAAACAAATCCCCACCAATCCCCACCAATCTTGATTCCCAGAATAACCTGCCAGTATTCCGGATCGGGAGGGAGTCCTGCATTGGAGATCGGCCCTGCAAGCCCCTGGTCATTTTCAAGGGATTCAGGTACCGGCTTCGTATCCACCGCACCGGGGGCCACGGTGCAACATGGCACAAATTCCAGCTTGTGAGCCGGCATGGCACGGGGGCCAGGACAGGCGCGTTGGGGGCCGCACACGGATTACGACAAGAAGTGGCATGTGGCGTCGGGTGCTGGGGCGGAATGTGCTATCGGAGTCCGGGGGCCCTTTCTTGCCGTCCCCGTCGTGAAGGAAGGGAGTGTGCGGCGTACGTAGTTCAGGTTGGGGTGTCCAGGTGAATGTGTCTCACCACGRMCSTSTTGGAACSSAKACCATGTATGGATTGTGTGGGCAGTGAACCAACCACTCAGGTTTGGTCAGTGCTCAAGTAGGTAGTAGACATCGACCCTGAAGCACCCCCCCCCCCCTCCCCCCCAACCTCCTATTTCTGCTCAAACCGAAAGCCGACCGTAGACAGTCCTTCCCACTTGTGGAAGAATCTCTCCGACCAGTGCCCAAGCATGCGATCAACCCTCGCCCGCCCATGGCTGAGCTGGCCCGGGTGGAGCCTGTCTGCATCTCATGTGGCGAGGACTTTGACATTCCGTACCATGATGGATTGAATCTGCAGATCAAAATCACCTTCCTGTGCCCCAAAGAAACTAAACAAGCGTCAGCATCGGTCGCGGGCCCCATTTGCCTCGCGGCAGGGAGGAGCTAGCACTCACCTCCGGATCATGATACTGATCCTCTTCACCCCGGTGGTGTTGAGCGGCGCCGAGCCGTTCACGACCCGCCCGTTGAACGTCGGCACCAGGTCCTTGAACAGCACCGCGACGCGCTGCACGCCCGCGCCGCCGGCCCGCGCCGAGGCCGGCAGCCGGAAGTCGTGGCTCCAGCTGAGCGAGGCGCGGTCGTTGACGCCCGGCGGCGGGACCGCGTCCTTGAGGTTGACGGTGTACGTGCGGCCGTCCGTGCGCGGGATCTCCAGCAGCAGCTGGTTGTAGGCGGACAGGTCGAGCGCCGGCCACGCGTCGGCCGTCCGCTGCGACGCGAAGCCGGCGCCGCCGAGCGACGCGGGGTCGAGGTGCCCGTGGAAGCGCACGGCGGCGCTGGTGCTGGCGTTGTGGTAGGGGCGCTGCGCGCAGGCCGCCGCCGGCGCGGGCATGTCGAGGACCGAGTGGCTGGTGCCGTTGGCGCGGACGCTGTCGTCCTGGGCCTGCCAGTCGCTGGTCCGCCAGGGGGGGAACAGTGTTCTGTTGACCGCCGAGGGGAGCAGGGCCGCTGCGAACGCGACTTGAGGGAGATGCATCGCGACTTTCGGGGAGGCGCTGCAGCCCAGAATCGGACCGACGGGCGGAGGAGGATCGAGGCATCTTGGGAGACTTGCTCTGCGAGTACAAGCGTGGCCCGAGGGCATGGGACGGCTGTGGCGAGTCAGCCACGGCGGAGGGCACCGAGGCGGTCAGTGTCTGCTGCAGATGCGCCCGGGGCGCAGCCGCCGCTTGCTGCGGTTCGGGGGTCCTCGTCCCGGTGGTTGCTGTCGCCGACTTGGAGGCGGGAGGGAGCGGGCCTGGGCCATCGGCGCCGAAACGCCATGGGCTGCCGCGCGTAGGGGCGCGTCCCAGACACCGGTACAGTTTGTGCCCGATGTTTTCTTTGGCCGAAAACACGCACCAAGAACGCCGACCTTCGCGAAACCTTACATCGCACGCCGAACGGAGAGGGCAGCTATGGGACCAACTCGCCATGGCGGACCTCCGTAAATAACAGACGTCTCTACGCGTTAGAGACTGGACCCAGGCCTCGGCCGCAAGAAGCAAAGAAATGCCATGCCATGCCATCGGGATTTGGGGGCCATGGCAGCCATCTACCCACTTCTATCATCCTCAAGGCATGGCATGGCGTGTTGTTTTCGAACCCGGGTTCCTACAAAATCTGGTGTGTCTATTCTGATGACTCCGGCGCTGATGCAAGCCCAAACATCTCATGCTGCCCGTCCGACACTTCCTTGTTTCTCAGCAGGACGATGCAACCCGCCACGGGAGGCCTTCCCATGTGGCGCATGTCCCAAAACTCGCAGTCTCATGATCCACCGTGTCCTCGTCCGGACCCAAGTCCAAGCTCTCACGACCACCCCCGTGTTTGTGGCGCGCCGCCCCCATCAGCCGCGCCACGACCCAGCGCGGCGCAGGCGGAGCGAGAGACGCTGTTGGCGGCGACGGCTGAGGCGGCGTACGCGAGGTACGTGTCGACGAGGTCTGGGTGGGTGGGGCAGGCAGGCGTGAAGGGCGTGGGCGAGGGGGCCCGGGCGAGGGGAGCCGGGCGGGCCGTCAGTGCGCTGTTCTTTCTTCGAGTCCTGCCTTGCACTGGCACTGTGCCGAGTGTCGCTTGAGGGTGAAGGGGACGTACGTACCGTTTAGGAAGGGGGCGAAGATGCACACCATCGCTGCTACGGTGAAGACAGCTGCCAGCGTGGGCATGACCCAGTGGACGTGGCTGTATTCTGCGGACCACGCGAACCAGAACATGGACAGCGCGAGGCATGGTCGGTCCGCCAAACAGGGCCGTCCGCGATCTGTGCTCGCTCGGGACGCTGCTCCTCGCCGCGTTTGACTTTCCTGGTCTGGTGTTGTGTGTCCGCGAAGATGAAACCCGCGCCGAGGAAGGCTCCGAGGATGAGACCCAGAAGAGGAAGTTCGCCTACTGAAAAACAACGGCTGTTGTCTGATGATACACAAGTCTTTCACCATAAATCTGTACATATCACAAACTTATGCGCCACTAATTGCGTACCTTTTGCCAATGGTCCGGCTATGCTTTTTTAACACATTACTATTGTTATTGTTACCTTGGCAGTCTTTCAATTTGCCAGAGTATCCCTATTTTTCCACGTCACGTGCCGAACAGTCCACGTAACCTTTGATCCGTACGGTTAGTATATTAATATTCATAAACCTTTCTAAGGCGCTATTAGATGTAGCTTTAGTTATGGCGTTATTAGGGTTGTTTTTGCCGTTGGCTACTGAAACTTATTGATTTCGTGGGTTTTTTTATACCTTTTTTCAGGTTATGAATTTTATTATTAAATGTTTTTTATTAATTGTACCTAACTCTAACAAATATTCGTTTAAGCTTTCGTAATTTGTATATATTTTTAAAAGTATCGGATGTAATTCTAATTATTTAGTAATAATTTTAAGGTACTATTCATTGCTACATCAATATTCAAACTTGTTTTCATACTTTAAGTCTTCAATACTAATGCATTTCGTACTATATGTGTATACATGACAGATATCTCATGTAGATCATTTTTGGTAATCGTAAATTACCTATTAAACCTATCATTATTAACGAGTATTATAAGGAATTTAATTGGCGATATAAGGTTATTATTATTCGTAAAAAACCCGCTCGCTAAAATTATCAAATTCCCTATTATTAAGTCTACCAGTATTGAAATAGTATTAATTGAAGTATAGTAGGTCAACTTTACTGCAAGTAAAGTTGACTATACTGATTGCAAGTTAAGTGTATTGTTTTGTATGGGCCTACTATATTGGCTGCAAGTCAAGTATAGTATACGCTCACTTCACACTAAGATATGGACCAAGCAATTGGCTATACAAATTATTATGTAGACCGGCTAGCAGTTTGTGAAACTTAGAATAATACATCTACTACTTAACTATTGCAATACTACTATTACTTCAATCAATCGAATCGATAACGTTGCAACGTCTAAAGCCTTACCAACAACCGGTACTATATTAATACCTTTTTCCGAACTGTTCATTTACCACCTAATTTTTTATTGAACTTGTTCAAATCTTCATTTTATAGATTTTGAACTTATATGGTAATCGAAAAATCATAGGATATCTCCAGTTGATATAACGTAACAATATAGATTACTCCAGCCCTTTACTTCAAATATATGTTGTAATTTTGTCCCATCGTTTTTGTTTATCTTCGCTAATCTTTTGATTTATTCATTCTAACTTAATTTAAAGTATATATTATATATATGGTTAATACTACAGATATAAGTTAAATATTTATTAAAGTTTAGTTATGTACTTCCAATTATTATTTGAATTATGTTACACCTTCAAAAGCCTGACTTTTGGATAACACGTTGTTTTACGACTAGAAACCCAGAGTTTTCTAGAAAATGTATATCGTTTATTTATATACCAACAATGACAAAGTTATATACTATATAATTAATAAACACAAGTTGAACGTTAATGTTTTTATGCCTAATTTGTTTTAAAAATGCGATTTTTTTATATAAAATTTACTATCACCAGGTAGTGCCTACTATATGGCCAATATAGTGTGACTCTTGCTAATGTTAAGTTACCTATGCTAGCGGGAAGGTTCACAACCGAAAAGTCCTCACCGTGTACAACCACTACCCTATTTAATTCCCTGTTTCTAGGTTATACCCTTGAACCTATTGAATAAACCACCCTATTCCTTATAAAATAAATATATAAACTGAAAACGTATCCTTTATACCTGTAGCCAATTTCCGAACCTTGTACTATATATACTATTCAATGCCTACCGAAGTTGCTTTATATTAACTATATATATCCCTGCTTTATAAAAAAACCTTCCCGCCTAACAAATATAAATCGTATTCATATAGGTTTTATCTATATAGTTGTAAAAAAAAAAAAAAAGAACCCACTACTAAGTACATCAAGTATTAGTTTTCAACTTTATACTTGGAATATAAAAAATGTAGCCTTTATTTATAGAATAAATCGTTAAATAAATACTTTGACAAGAAATCAAACTTTAAACCATCCTTTCAATCAAGGTCTTAAGGTATCCTATAGTTTAGAGACCCCTAAAAACGTGAAAAATATAGATTTTGCTGAGTTAGGTTGTATAGCTATCTTAGTCCCTATTCGATACCTACTTGCATTGAAGATTTGACAGCGGTGCTGAAATAGTAAAGAACCTGTAAAACACTTATATCTTAGTTGAAAGCCTGTGGCGATAGGAAAGATATACTTCACAACTCGGTGAAAAAGTTCCAACTCGAACCACCTTTTTACCATAAGCTGCAAACTCAAGAAGTATAAAAGAACGTAGAATAGGGTATACTACTAGGTGGATGGTAAGCCGAAAAAATTCTTTTATGAATAGCCAAAGAAAGGTATACAAACTAAAGTCGTAGGCTCTGCTGAGCAAGTAACGCGCTGGTATAGGAAGTGACGACTTATAAATAAATAAATAAACAAATTTGTTATATACGAACGCTTATAATAAAAGTCTTTTTTTAAGACCTTAAAGCGTAAAAAGAATCAGACTTTGGTTGCATTAAAATGTAAGTTCAATTCTGAAAGGCTATGTTGGCATAAGTAACAAGAAATAATAATCGTTAGTTGTGAGGGTTGTTCTCTAGATACACTGTTGCGTGAGTGATGCGCTAGGCCGACGATGATCTTTATAGCCAAAAGGAGATCACCGAAAAAGATTTAAGTAGTGATGAAGCCAATTAGTGATGTGGTAGTAGAATAGGAAGCATATGAAGTGATAGTGTTAAAACCGACTAAACTTGGAAAAAAATCTTGAAGGTGGGTATTGTTAGGGTTTACAGTATAAGTCACCTACCTTCCTTAATAAGGTGGTCCATACAAACATTCCAAGAAAGTTGATGTAAGGTCCAAGATGTCTAAAATGCGATTGGTAAGTTGAAAACTGATCGATAATTATTTCTACTAGTTTATATAAAGGTTTTATGTATCGCATTACTATTCCAACAAAAAACTTATTCCTTTGCTTTTTCTGAAATTTCAATACTATAATTCTTTAAAAATCGGTAACGGATTATATTTACGTTTACATAACATTATGACTATTAAGGTCAAACCTACAGATTGCGTTAACAGTTAAACTAATAATAATTACGATAATTAAACGTTAGCTAATATTTTGAACTGTAAGCGATTAAAGGAAAATCTCTTCTTGGCTTCTATTACCGTATTCTCAAGCAATTAATTATATTTTTTTTGTACGGCTAGTCTGTGTTTACTCCATCAACCTCATAGAATATTCGTGACTTGAAAATCGTAACATTTTATCTTTCAAATTACATTAATAATATGAATTAAATAATAACCCGTATAAGAAAACCATAGATCTCAATTAGGTCGTGTCCCTTGAAAAATTCCCCTAGTGTATCAATAATATATTTAACTCGTAATTTAACGGTCAGGTCTCCATCAAAATTTTTCTTTTAAAAATTATAAGCTGTTATGTATACCATTCTAGGTTTGTATTCATTATTTCTGTCCTTTTATTTAATGTTTATCCTCTATTTTGATATTCTTCTAAACTGTCAACGTTTTGTCGGCTCGGAAGGGTTTTATTAGTTAATTTGAATGACTTGAAGGTCTTTGACTTGAGTATTTTCCTCGAATTTGACAAGTTTTTAGTGCAGTGTGATCTGCATAATAAGAAAAATAACAAAATTGTTGTCGGTTTTAACTATTACGTTTAGTTCAGTAATGATTAGTGTATTATAAAGTCTATCTTATTTACTTGAATCTCTTAATGTAAAAAATCATTTTAAATAGGTTAAGACTGCAAATTTGTTATTAATAATGCGTTTCTGATATTAAGAATATTTTTAATTTACTGGAGTACCGATTTCTCCTTTAATTGTTTCAGATTTTTGCTATATATTACAACACGCTTTCATGTATTTAATAATATTCCTGATTTAGTGGTTATATGTACGTACTCTTTAAATACCAGCAAAGTTGGTATAAAATCGCTGAGACTAATGATATTCTTAAGTCTTTTATTTTCATTCAATACTATATCTCTAGATTTGTCAAACTATCCATCTCTAAATTCAAGATATCGTAGGCTTCTTATAATAGTATGTAAGCCCTTTGAACCTTATTAATACATTATTAGACTTTAATAAAAACATATTTGTATCAAATCCCTATTAACTTAGCATTAGCTTAAATTTTATCGTAGTAATGTTAATATCGGTATCGTGAATTAGTATATTTGGGGGTTTTGGGTACTTAATAATCTATAAAGTATGTAATGGCTTATATATTTTTTTACCATAATGGTTGAAGGGATTTTACGGTATGAAATGGTGTATTGGAGTTAATAACATAGAGTCTAGACTTTTCGTTCAAAATGAATATCTAGACAAAGAATTTAAAGTTGAAATATTAATCATTTTTAAACGTAAACTTGGACTTTAAAGGGGTTTGAGATTGTAGTTGGTAGTAATAGAAGAACCGGTTAATTTTCTTTAATGTTAGTAAATCCGTATTTTCATAAACAGTTGCTTCAAGGATTTGTTATAGTATTTTATTTATTAAATGGTTTAATTATAGATGTCAACGAATTTAAAATTTCATAAGGTTTAATATAACTGTCTTTGGTTTTTAAGAGTAGAACTATAAATGTTTTCATTTTAAATTAAATGAAAACCTTTAACTATTATATTTAATCAGTTCATCCATTTCAACATTGACGTTAATACCGAGGTTTTCTATATCTTTAAAGAAAAGAAGAAAAGTGGTAAAGTTTGCCAAGATATGGAAAATAATAGGCTTAACTACTGTAATTATAGTAGTCGATTCCAGTCAAGAGAGCTTTTAGGGATTAATCAAGCTTTTATTTTACCGGCATTTGTATAATTAAGTTTAATAATAGTATTGGTATCCTTTCATAGTACAACTTACTATGAGTAGTCTCTTATTTAAGATTTTATTGTCTCAGTATTTGGTATGATACCTTAAAAGACTTGTTTTATATAACGATTACACATATTGAATAAGTGTATACAATTAGAGGTTTTATTGTTATAACTAAGATAAGGGTTTTTACTTGTTAGACAGTATAGAAAATTTTGGTCGACCAGTCATTATGTCGCTGCTAAGCTAGTACCAGTTTTATTATACCCGCTGATTACTTCAAACTTTTATTTATTTTGTTTCTCCGTCACTTCAAAGTCTATAATACGTTGAATATATTTACGATTAAAGTTGATTGAGTATTGAGTATGGTATATTACCTATTTCGATTATCATTCAATAGTTATATAGTATGTTAATTATTAATTTTGTATGCCGTTTATCCAACACTTTTCGATATTTTGAGGGAATTTTCGTGGATAACTTAACGATCTTCAAGAAAAGGTTTTTTTTTTTTTTTTTTTTTTTTTGCATGTTTCAGCCGTTATACTTCCAGGTTAAAGACTTCTGTTAACCATATTTCTTTAGCTTCCCATACTTAAGGTTGATATAATAGATGTATACAAAGTCTTCATTATCATCGTTAAAGTCGTAAACTTAGGAAATATACCAGTCAAATTAGGCACCTGCATTATCCTCATTATCAACGAGGATTATAATTAGTTAAAGAATCTTTTACAAGTGGCGTTAGGGTACAGTGGTACGTATTCGAACTTTTTGTAAACTATGAAAAAATAAAGAACTTGATGATGTAAAATGCTTTCAATATTGCCCACATTCCTTATAGCTGGTTGGATAAGTATCAGACTGTTAAGTATCTGATTAAAGAGATTTATGTTATTTTCTGACTTTTCCTTGTAATTTAACATATGAAACAACTTGAGAAAATCTTAAAAGAGATGGTTAGAGATGATGAATCTTTCGTGTTTTACCTTTTTTTATTGTAAAGTAAACGTTTTGTCAAACAAAAAAGATAGTCAATTTGCGTATCATTTATCTCTTTTTTCTTTTTTTTACGCCTTTACTAAAATATCATATAATATTTGACCAAATTACTATTACTTTGTATACTGATTGGAATTTAAAAAGTATTCTATGGGGTAATATAAACTTGGTGATCAATAACGTAAAATTAAATTCATCAGGTATTATAGGGAGATTATAAAAAGTATAGTTAAGTATAAGTACTTTATTTAAAGTTTTAGTCTTTTTACGAATTGGTATTAAAAGTTGTAAAAGTGTATCTGAAATTAAATCAAATATTTCAGGAAAATATATAAAATTTAAGTTTTATGAATTAAGGTAGATAGCTATATTGATAGGATGATCATGTGACTTAGTCGTAAAAGTTGTATTGAGAGAATTTTAGTTAATAACTCCTATAATGGATTCATAATAGGTGAAAACTATGATTAAATATGGGTTACCTATTAAGTTGATCCTTAGACGTTCATATGTTTATACGGGGCATAACACTTGAAACTTCAATAATCTATAATTTCATTCTACTCTTATAAATTATTCGTTAATAGATATAATGGATAAAACGACAGTAAAGGATATAATGGTTTTTGCTTTTATAAATAATGAGGTTAAAATTGAAATAGTATAACGTTAAAATTTCGTTTAAAGTTTATGATAACTTGCGACAATAGTAGTTGGGTAAGGATAATGTAATATAAACTGAACTGATTACATAACTTTTTTATAAGGTATTGAATGATTTTTTCTGGATTGTATTAATCATTTTTTTAGTTTGAATATAATATATTCTCTTTTTATAATTATTATTATTCGGTTTACTAACTTTGATATCTACTATTAGTAAATAAGTTGTTAGTTTTTGTAATGGTTTCTGTTAGTAGAGATTTAGACATTATAACGTTATCGATTCTATTGATCGAAGTAATAGTAGTATTGCGTAGTTAAGAGGTAGATGTATTGTTTTATGTTTGGCAGACTGCAGGCCGGTTTGCACTGTAATTTGTATGGTCAATTTCTTGACCCGTGATTTAGTGTGAAGTGTAACATACTCTACTCGGTTTATATACAATACAATAAGCCTACATAAAA
Organism: Anisogramma anomala; assembly: GCA_038502455.1. NCBI lineage: Eukaryota > Fungi > Ascomycota > Sordariomycetes > Diaporthales > Gnomoniaceae > Anisogramma > Anisogramma anomala. The sequence continues at coordinate 10,791,840 of JASMMZ010000003.1, read as the reverse complement.
CAATATACTTAGCTTTCAGTTAGCATAGTCAACTTTACTGTGAATAAAGTTGAACTATTATATTACAGGTAGTATTATTTTAATATTGGTGGCTTTTTAGTTTATACGCGAACGTTTGTGTAGTTGACTCATCTTTTCCGGTAAGCGATGAGTTGCAATCTTATTAACAGGTTATATCCTTTTTAATTTTAATTGGCTTTAGTATTAAAATATACTTATTTACATGTAAATTCACTCTGATTACCGTTAGTCACCGTACAGCTTTAAGTTTAGACTTTATCAACTCTTATAAAACATTCTTTTGATATAAACCTATATAATTCTTTACTTTGACCGTGTTAATTAAACAAGTCAATATCGTTAATTCCCTAAGAATTTTTCAATTTGCCAACATATCTTTAATCGTCTCTATATTACTTGAGTTTGCCGGGCAGCTTATTAACGTAACCCTAAACATATATGGTTAGATTGTTACTAATTATAAACTTTTTAAGGCCTTATTTGGTAACGTCTTTATCATAGCATTAGTAGAATTGTTTTGACCATTGATTTATCGGAACTCCTTGATCTCTATTCTTTCGTAAGCTTTACCAAGTGTTGGAATAATATTACATGCAGTATAGTAGGTTAACTTTACTTGAAGTGAAGTTGACTGTACTGCAAGTTTATTGCTTTGTGGAGACTTACTCTATTAGATGTTCGTCGAGTGCAGTACGCTGCACCTCACTCTAGGGTACAGACCAAGTAATTGGCCATACAAATTACAGTGCAGACCGGCTAGCGGTCTGCCAAACCTAGAACAATACATCTACCATCTGACTACATAATACTACTGTTACTTCGACTAATCGAATCGACAAAGTTGCAATGTCTAAGGCCTACCAACATTGATCAGTGCTTATCTGCTAAGTTAAGCACAGATAAGCTAAGTAGAAGAAAAAGCTCCTTTCTGGTTGTTACATTTTGTGGCTACAACTGCTAAAATATAGGAAAAATTCTTGTAAAGAGCCTCTATTAGTACTACTTTAGTCCTTAATGGTAGGAAAATAGAGAAGACTTCTTGGGTTACGTTAATCCTTAACGGCAACCTGGAAGTAGGCGACGGTATCGCTACTTAAAAAACACCAAGAAATCTTTAGTGATCCTTTTTGAATAAAAGCGTTGAGATTGGCCGCTAAAATTCTAAAACGACAAGTTGGCAAACGACTAAGTTATTACTACTTCGGGTATTACTATTATAAAAAAACGACTAAGTCTTTACGCTAAATAAACTTCACCACCAATAACGACCTTCGATCTTACCCTCTGTACCAAACCTTTAACCTTACTTTACTTTTTTCAATCTCTATCCCATTCTAATCTTCAAGTTCATTGCTTTAAGCGAAAATACTAAGTTATGTCGAAAATTCCATGTTACGTTACCTTACGCCAAGTTACTAAGTTACTAAATCGCTAAGTTTCTACGCGACTTTAAGCCAAAACACCATGCCTTTATACCCAAAATTACTAAGTTTCTTACCACACACGCCTATTAAGATGTTTGACTCTAGCATTAACTTTGAAACAATCGTTGACCCTACCCGAAAAAAAGCAATTAAGGCTCTCGGATACTCTTTTACCATGTTTTACGATGACGACCTCTAGGAGCTAAATATTGACGATAAATCCACCGAAAAATACCCAACCAACTTCGTCGAAAGCTTTATTATTAAGTATAATACTAGACACGACCATAATTGTACCTTTAAAAAATATTATAAGTTTTTTAACGACTGAATAATAGATACGTAGAAAAAAAATTAAAAAGGGATTGAGTTAAGACTAAAATCCGAATGAAAAGAATGAGGGATTTTCATTTAAATATAAGGCTTTATAACGTTAGTCTAAGATCTTTTCCACCTAGCCTAACTTGACGAATACCCTTAAGACCCACGGACTAGGGGAAAAAGTATTAAGGCATCTTAACTTCCTCATATACGTTCTAAAGGACCTTTAACTCACTCTTAACTAAATTAAGCCTCTTCACGCGCTGGCTATAAGGAACCTATTAACTTATTCGGTAGTTTAATACTACTACATAATAGTGCAAAATACGCCCTTAGCGGCGGCAAAGTACGCGAAGCAGTGGCCGCCAATACGGTTAAAGGCATTAACGTTAGTTCTTTATACCAATTAATTAAATAAAATCGTCAGGCCATTTAAAACTTTTAATTACTCATCTCCCCCAATAAGTCTATCATCAAGACCCTTAAAAACATTTTCCTTTCAAATACACCTATGCGCGCGAACCTACCATAGGCTCTATTATGGGATTATATCCTTCGAGCCAGACGACTGGCAATTACCCTTAATACCGGGCCTTAAAAGCTTTAAGATTTGAACTGCCAAGAAATACCAATTAAGTCTGGGATAACTATCGCGAGCTTTTTCCAAAACCTGTCAAGATGGTTAAAATAAACTACAAATTGATGACGGACTTCATTAAGATTTGGAATAATATATAAAAGTATAACGGGAAGTTTTATAACCTTTTCGGCACTAAGATAATACCTTTCCTGAATATCTGCAAGTGGATGGAAGTTCCACCTTCCGGTTTTCACTTACTATTTCCCGGAATCCTTATAATTCACGCCAAAAACTAATACTTCACCATCTTAACGAACGCTATTACATTCCACAAGATCTACGATGATATAAAAGGCTACTTTAAGTATAACATTCACTTTAAGTAATACTATATAGACTGGGCTACTACGTGGTAGATTACAATAATAATAAAAAAGAAAAAGGAGGAATTACCAATAGATGTTTTTAATTAAATGTTTAATAAGCTAATAATGTGTTAGGAAGTAATAGAGAAGGTTTACGTTAGTAAAGTTACATTTAGCGAGCAGGTACGAGTAGCTGTTACGGGCGTTAGTGAGTTTAAATACGTTTTATAACGCTTAGATACCACCTATAAAGGTTTTTTTTTAGCTAGTTATGCTTTTCACTTGCTACCGTAATGGCACGAACACCAAACTCGTTCGGTATATATTTCTAAGCTTGCAACTTCCTTAAAGTGAATTAAAAAGATCTTGCAGTAGTTAATTACGTAGACTGCAAGTACTGGCGCCTATAACGCCTACGGTTAGATCCATTAACCTCGGCCCTAAACTGGAGACAACACCTACGTTAGCTCCAACAAGATTTAGGCGAACCTATTAACTATAAGCATTATCGTTATAATGATGGTAAGAGATATTAGATTTGTGGTAAGGTCGGCTATTAGTTAACTCGTTACCCCTCCGTCGAGCGTAACAATAGAAAAGTAACATACCATGTCCAGTATCCTATTACTTCGGAATAAGATTACTTGGACTAGGTGGCATATATTAAAGGCAATAAATTAATTAACGTCGTCAATACCTTTAAGTAGATTAAGTAATACGAAGATACTGCTTTTGGTACAGTAGCCTAATAACTAGCCGACCATACCTTTTTGTACCGTTTAGGTGGTGAAAACCCTTACCTTCACCTTAATTATACTCCTAACCCCTTATATACTTGTAATCTTTGTGATTTTTACGCGGATTATACGTTTTAAGGTATTATGTCAAACATTGGGGCGATAAAGTACTTAATAGGAGGCTAGTCATAGTATATAGTACTGCGGAAGGAAAGTATTACAGTTACTGAGATTAACCGATACGATATTGGTAAGGCTAAAGTTAGCTTTAACCTAGGCAAAAAACTATCGTTGCTAAGGATAACGGTAGTTTAAACTGTTGTAAAATCAATTACATTTTACGTCTTTAAATTCCCTACCCCTTTTTTACTTTGCTTAAAAGATATAAAAACCCTCGGCATTGACGTAGATGTTAACGTAGATGAACTGGTTAAAAACGGCCAAAGGTTTTCACTCGCCTTTAAGTAAGGTCACCTATGGTTTTATCTATAAGGTCCGGAAGCAATAGTATTAAACTTAACGAAGCCGAAAATACGTTAATAGCACCGGAGTTTTAACTACCTAGCTATTAACAGATTATATAGAGTCCTAAAATCTGTAAGGTATAATGGTATGGAATACTTTACCCTGAAAGTTATTAAAAGGCTTTGTTACTATTATCAAACGTATGCACAAATCTCTTGGAGATTGAAATTTGCATTAAAAGATAATAAGGAATTTAACTGTAAGATATTTATTAATATGTTTTACTTGGATAATAAGCCTATTTTATACGTTGTAAACTCCACAACTTTTTTTCTCGGAATGGAGTTTCTAAAGTCTTTTTCGACAAAAGATACGTGGGAAACGTTAAGAATACTGTAGATTGACATATACCTGAGTCCACTTAACGTCGTCGTCCACGATACCGGTACCAAATTTATGACGGCAAAGTTTCAGGAAAGTGTTAAAATAATGGGTATATAGTATAAATAGGAATCTGTAAAATCTTACTAAAGTATTGAAAAGGTTAAAAAAGCATACGCCCTATTTCATCGAATGTATAATATCTTTACATTAGAAATTAAAAGCTTTACGAATCCGAAGGTATGTTTACAAATGGTAGTAAAAGGCCTTAATGATGCCGTAAGCCCTAACGGTTTAGTTCTGACGCTGCTTGTCTTTGAAGCGTACCTACGCTTAACGAGTAAATCTCCGCCTTCGGCAAGTACTTGGAAACTTATTGCGGCTTATAGTAAAACTTTAAGGGAATTGTAAAAGGAATCGACGCGCGCCGCTAAGTTAATAACACCTTCAACACCAGAAACTGGTTTAGAATAATCGACGTATTTATTTTGCTACTATAAAGTAAAGTCCTCTTGTAACGAGAGCTCGGTGAATAAAAGGAGCCATATAAAATATTAAGTATCGAAAACTTTGAAGTAGTTGTTAGAACTATTAACGGTCATATATTTTTCCGAACTATACAGGTTGAGCTCTATATCAAGGGAATTAAAAATAAAAACCTTTAAGCCTTATAAGTAAAACAACCGAGCTAATACAACCCTTTTTTATCCGTTATTAAAAAGATGATAAAACGCTGTCGGCGTAGACAACCTCCGGAAAAAAAGATTTTAAAGAGAAGGAATATACACCAGGCCGTATTTACAATATTACCTGGGTAAGCAGAAAAAAGAAGGATAACAAAGACTGAATAATAAAATTTAGGGTATAAGAGATTATTAAGACTTTCGGAAAACCCATTTTAAAAACGAAAAAGTTGAAATTAATGGCCTATTAACTTGAGGTATAGTATAATTTGTGCCGAAAACTAACTTTATTTTCCAAAACCTAAACCTTACAATATTTAAGTCGAGGATTATCAACAAAATTAAAGGTAAAACTATGGAGCGCCCGTATAAAAATTTACGGTTAATTATTTAAGAATAAGGTAATAAAAATAAAAACTGGATTTTTACGTAATTATCAACGATTTGAAAAATTAGTTGACGTTTGGTGGTTACTATGAGAATAAGTTTGTTAACTAAAACTAATGGTTAGTTTATACTCAATAGCCATAATATTATGTAAACCTATATATAATTAGTAACGGATTTATAACGGATTATACTATTGGAGTTACTATAGGAACTTCGTGTTATTTACCTACTAGCAATGTTAATGCGGTGTTTTAAACCACTATATAAACTGATTAAGGCAAGCGTTTACTAATTTCTAACCTATGGGTCGTACTTTAAGTCTCTGCTAGCGATAAAGTCTTTAACATACGATTCGTGTTTATTGGTAACGTAAAATAAGGACTTTGGTATGGTAGGCATACAAATTGACGATACCCTTTTCGTTGAAACGGCAGGCTTTATGGTATATAAATAACACGTAATCAAGGACTTTAAGTTTTAAAATTATAAGCCAGTAACGAAGTTAATAGAAAAAATTCAACTTAACTTTAATGCATCGTTAATCTATATACTTTGTATTAATAACGGCCTAAGCTTTCGCTAAAGGAGCCAAGGTACTATTTTTGCTATAATCGACAAAACTAATAAGGCTAAAGCTTAATGGTACTTATAATAGTGTATATGGGGTAGCTATATTGCTACTTTATACCAATCGAAAGCTTATATGACCTATTTATTAGGGTACAAGTATAAATACTAATAAATAAAGACTTTAATCAATTAAATAAAAGTTTGGAGTGATAAATACGAAACTTGGACCGCGGGATTAATATGGTACCAATCGACCTTTTAAAAGCTAAACTAATAATTTTCACGGACGGGTCTTTTACAAATAACAACGACTTATTTTCACAAATATGTTTCCAAATAACCCTCGTTAACGAAGATAAGTGGGAAAACTGGTTTAATATTGTCGGAAATCTAATTTACTAAACCTTCGTTAAGTGTAAAAGTATTACACGAAGCGTATTAACTTCAGAGGTTTACAGTATAATAATGGGCTTTAACGTAAGTATAACGTTATGGGAAATCTTTAACCTTATTACCAGATAGTTAAATATTCCCTTTGTTTCAGTAGTAATTCATACCGACTCGAAAAACCTTTTCGAGTATCTTTTAAATCTCGAAACCACCAGTAAAAAGCGTCTAATAATAGACGTGATAACACTTCTCGAAGCCTAAGAAAGGAAGAAGATTAAAAAATTCCAATAGATCGATGGCAAAGATAATCCTACAAATGCCATAACGAAGGTCATGCTAAACAAAGCCCTGAAAAGGTTTGTAAATAGCAACAAGCTAACTATACGCATTAAGGGCTACGTAAATAAACCGCCCGAAAAGCCTAAATTATGTGACGGTATTGGTAAATTGAAAAATTGCCAGGGGATTAATAATAACGACATGTTTAAATGGTATAATTGAAGTTATGAAAGTTTGTAGCGGAAAAACTTTTTGTAAAAGTTAATAAACTCGGATTTTAGGGCAACAGAGTAATTAAGGTTAAATAGGGTTAATTTGTATACAATTGGGTATAATTCAGTATGGATGTCAATCGGAATGGACAGGGGGTACGAGGCCGCTGTTTAACGCTAACCGAAAAAGATTGGTTAATGTTATGATTCAGACAGCAGTTGGATCAGGAAATGGGCCAGTATGTAACTGCATCACTGAGAAGCCTGAAGTCCAACACATCAGGCGGAGAACATCTCTTATGTCAGCAACCCAGGGTTATGGTTAACGCATGGATGTATAGGATATGTTTGATATCTTGCTATCCAAGATATCCAGTACTGAAGATAGTATGAAGGCACAGATATATAAGGACACGGTCATTACCACATAGATATTATTTCCTTCATAGCTCTTCAGTTGTCAATCTAAGTATTCAGTATACACACCTGAATAGCCTAACGGCTAATGATTATTCTACAGCACGAACAAACATCTTCTTGATATTGCACCTTTGTTACCTCTGCTACTTTACTACTAACATATACCCTCTGATACCTTCTATTTACTCACGGGTATTTAGTGTGATTATTACACAACCTTCGACCTTACCCTTTACACCATACTTTTGCCCCTATTTTACTCCTTTTATTCCTTATATTACTTTAATCGTTAAGTTCGCTGCTTTGAGATAAAATACCAAGTCGCGTAAAAAAAACCGTGTTGCACGACCTTACGCCAAGTTACCAAGTCGTCAAATCGTCAAGTTCCTACACTACTTTACACCAAAACACCAAAACTCTACGCCCAAGATTACCAAGTCCTTCATCCTACACGTTTTACATAAGCTAAAACGTTAAGATAGCTATCTGTCACAATCCAAGCATGATAGCGGGTCAGGAAGCAAGCTAGTGTACAGCTGAGCCCGAAGTCCAACACATCAGGCGGGGAATACCTTTCTTTTGTTAGCGGAAATGACTAAACCAATCATGTGATTAGGATCAGTAGGATCAGAACTGATCCAAGTGATCCAGTACTGAAAACGGTATTAATGCACGGATATATAAGGACACGGTCATCACCACATAGATAGCATTTCCTTCATAGCCCTTCAGTTGTCAATCTAAGTATTCAGTCTCAGTATATTCTGAATTGCCTCACGGCTTTTGATCATTACTTGCACGGTTGCGATATTGTTCACTCAGCACCTTTGCAACCTTCTTGATAACATAAACCCTCTGACACCTTCTATATACTCACAGGTATTTAGTGTAATCATTACACTATCGCAAGTCCTCACTTTTATGCTATTATCAACCTCGTTTAGAAAGAAACAATCAAGACCCTCGGATTAGTTTGTAAAACATACTATAACCACAACCTTTGAGGATACGATGTCAATAAAAAATCAATCGAAAAACACCTAACCAACTTCGTCGGCTGTTTTATCTTGGAATATAATGGCGGTGAAAACCCTGACCGCGTATTTCGTAAGTATCGCGAATTCTTTAACAACTGAACTCTTTATATGTGAAAGGCAATTTAGAAAATGGTTAAGTCTAAACTAAAAGCTAAACTTAAACTTTAAGGGATTCACATATTAAAAAAAAAGCTTTACTAAGTTGGTAAAAACCCTTTTCGAACTGGAACAGTTGAAAGAACACCTTTAAGACCCTAATACTTAAGACTCTTAAAGAAAAAGGAAAGATATTAAGGGATTTTAACTCCTATATACGCGATTTAGGGGACTACCAACTTACCCTTAACTAAGTTAATCCTCTTTAAGTGCTAGCGATAAAGAATCAGTTAACCTGTTCGGCAGTTTAATACCTCTACGTAATAACGCAGAGTATATTCTTAACGGCTGCAGAGTACATAAAGCGTCGGCCGCTAACGCGACCAGAGGTATTAATGTTTGCGTTCTCCACCAGTCAATTAAGCAGGATCGTTAACCTTTCTAAAACCTTTAAGTACCTATCACTTATCAGTAATTGAATAGTTAAGCCCCTGAAATACATTTTCCCTTTAAATTCACCTACGTGTAGGAATTTATTACAAGTCTTACTACAAAACTTTACCCTTTGGGCTAGGCGACTGGTAATAACCACAAACACTATATCTAGAGAAAATGAAAGTTTAAATTACCAGGAAACATTACTTACGGCTAGAAAGATTATCGCGATCTTTTGTTAAAACCTGTCAAGATGGTCAACATTAACTATAAGTTTCATTTATAAATTTCGCCAAGATTCGAGATGATATAAAAAAGTATAATAGAAAGCCTTATAACCTTTTCGATACTAAGATAATGCCCCTTTTAATCATTAAGAAGTAAATAAAGGTTTCCTTTTTTAGGTTTTACTTATTGTTTCCTAGAATCCTTATAAAGCACACCAAAAACTACTACCTAATATTCCTAACTTAAACTATTGAATTTCGCTAAATTTATGATAGAATGAAGAGCTACTAAGAATACGAAGTTTACTTTACGTAATAATATATAAACTAGGCCAATACTATATAAACTATAGTAATAGTAAAGAGGAAAAAGGAAAAGATACCAATGAATATACTTAATTAAATGTTTAATACGTTAATATTATGTCAAAAAGCAATAGAAAAGGCCTAAGTTGGCGAAGTCACATTTCATAAACAGGTACGGGTAGTAATTACGGGCGTTAGCGAGTTTTAATACGCCTTACAACGTTTGAATACCACTTACGAAGGCTTTTTTAGCTAGTTGCATTTCTTGCTTATTATCGTAATAATACGTACACTAAACTCGTTTGGTATATACTTCTAAACCGGCAACTTTTTTAACGTGAATAAAGAAAACCTTATAGTAATTAACTATATAGACCGTAAGTACGAATGCCTATAATTCTTAGAATTTAGTTTATCAACCTTAACCTCATAATAAAAGTATCAATTACGTTAACGTTAACAAAATTTAGGTAAATCTGTTTACCGTAAGCACTATCGTCGTAATAATAGTAAGAAATATTAAATTTGTAACAAATCTAATCGTTAAAAACCTCGTCACCTACCAGCCGAGCGCAATAACCGTAAAATTATATATTACATCCAATACTATATTATTTCAGAATAAAAGTACTTAAATTAAATCTCAGATGTTAAGAGCGATAAGCTATTTAACGTTGTCGCTGATACTTCTAAGTAGAATAAGTAACATTAAGATATTGCTCCCGGTACAGCCTAGTAACTAGTCAACTACGTTTTTTTATACCTTTTAAGTAGTAAAGAACTATAAATTTTACCTAATTAAACATTTAACCCTTTATACATTTTTAACCTTCACGATTGTTGTACGGATTACACGTTTTAAGGTATGATGTCAGATATAGGGGTAATAAGGTACTTAATAGGAGGCTATTCGTAATATATGGTATTACGGGGAGAAAGTACTATAGCTTTTAAGATGAATTGTTAAGATACCGGTAAGGTTAAAGTTAGCTTTAGATTGGGCGAATAATTATCGTTATGAGGGATAACGTTAATTTAAACTATTATAAAAACAATTACGCTTTATATCCCTAAATCCTCTACCCCTTTCCTTTTTTATCAAAATATATAAAGACTTTTGGTGTTAATATATACGTTAACGCAGATGAACTAGTTAAAAACAGCTAAAGTTTTTCACTTGCCTTTAAGTATCGGTACCTATAGTTTTATCTTGAAGGCCTGAAAGCAATGATATTATACCTAACAAAGTCGAAAATACGTTAACTACACCAACATTTCAACCATTCAGCTGTTAATAAGTTATATAAAATCCTAAAGTCCGTAAAGCATTAAGCTGTGGAATATTTTGCCCGAAAATCTATTGAAAGGCTTTACTACTACTGTAAAATATATACTTAAGCTCCTCGAAAATTTAAATCTATACTAAAAAACGATAGACTTTAATTAAAAAATCATTATTAATATATTTTCCTTAAATAATAAGACTATTTTTTACGTCGTTTATTTTGTAATTGCTTTTCACAGGGTTAAGTTTTTAAAGTCCCTTTCGGTAAAAGATATATAGTAAATGTCAAATATATTATAAATTAATACTTACTTGGGTTTACCTAATATTATCGTTTATGATACCAGTATAAACTTTATCGCAATGAAATTTTAAAAAGATACTAAGATAATAGGTATTTATAAAAGCCTATTAGAGTATTAGAAAGGTTAAAAAGGTATATGCCCTACTTTGCCGAACGTATAATATTTTTACATCAAAGATTAAAAGCTTTACGGATTCGAAAACACGTTTATAAATGGCTTTAAAAGGTCTTAACGACATTATAGACCCTAATAGCTTAGTTCTAACATTTCTGGTTTTTGGAGCATACCTATGCCTAACGAGTGAATATTCGCCTTCAGCAAGTACTAAAAAATGTGTTGCGGCTTATAGCAAAACCTTAATAGAATTACGAGGAGAATAGGTATGCCTTTGGATTAATAACGCTGTTGGAATAATATTACATGCAGTACAGTAGGTCAACTTTACTTACAGTAAAGTTGATTGTACTGCAAATGTATTGCTTTGTGGAGACTTACCGCATTGGGTATAAGTTGAGTGCAGTATGTTACACTTAACTCTAGGGCACGAACTAAGCAAGTAGCCATATAAATTACAATGCAGACTGGCTAGCGGTCTGCCAAACCTAGAACAATAAATCTACTATCTGATCACGCAATACTACTATTACTCCAACCAATCGAATCGATAACATTGCAAAGTATAAGGTTTACCAATACTGATCAGTGCTTTCCTCCTAAAATGGGAATAGATAAGTTAAGTAGAAGAAGAATCTACTTTCTAGTTGTTACTCTCTGTAGCTACAGCTGATAGGGTAGAGGAAAGATTTTTGCGAAGTGCCTCTATTAGTACTACATCAGTCCTCAACGGCAGGAAAAACAAGAAGATTTATTGGGTTACGTTAGTCCTCAATAGCAATCTGGAAGTGAACGACGGTATCGCTATTTGAAAACACCAAGAAATCTTTGTTTATCCTTCTTAAAAACGTTAAAATTAACCATTAGAAGTCTCAAAGTATGGAAAGTTGGCAAACGGCTAAGTCAATACTACTACGGGTGTTACTATTATAAGAAAAACGACGAAGTCCCTACGTCAAACAACTTATAACCTTCGTTTCCTACTAATAACAAACGACCTTCAGCCTTACCCTCTATACTAAAACTTTACCTATACTTTACTATTTTTACCCCTTACGTCACTTTAATCGTCAAGTTTGCTACTCTAAGCGAAAATACCAAGTCATTCTGAGAAATCCACGTTACGTAACTCCACGCCTAATCGCCAAGTTCCCACGCGACTTTACGCCAAAAACACCAAGTCTCTACGTCTAAAATCATTAAATCCATTGCTATACACGTTTCACCAAGTCGTATAGCGCCCTACACCTCGATATGGCACCTATTCCAAAGATTTAAAGGGGAATTAACGCTCTTAGAACTATTTTTACTAAGTTTTACAATAGAAACCTTTAGAAGTCGGATGTGAATGAAGTATCTACGGAGGAATGCCTTATCAATTTCATCGGAAGCTTTATCGTTAAACACATCACTAGTCACGATACCGATCTCACTTTTATGAAATATGGGGAGTTTTTTAACGACTAAACAATTAAAATGTGGAAAACAATTTAAAAAGCGGTTAAGTTAGGACTTAGGTTCGGGTTAAAGGAATGAAGAATCTTCGTTTAAGTATAAGGTACCATAACATTAACCTAAACCCTTTTCGATCTAGCCTAACTAAACGAATACCCTTAAAACCTATGGCTAAAAGGAAAATTTATTGAAAACCTTACTACCATTATATACGATTTAAGGGATCTCCTCTTTAACTATAACTAAGTTAATTCTTTTTATATATCGGTAATAAGGAACCTGTTAATGTGATAGGCAACCCAATACCTCTACATAACAGCGAGGAATACACTATTAGAGGCGGAAAAGCACGCGAAACGAAGGCTATTAACACGGCCAGAGGCAGTAAAATCGACGTTTTATACTAGTCAATTAAACAAGATTGTTAAGCTTTCTAAAACCTTCAAAAACCTATCGACCCTTAGCATTACAATCGCTAAACACCTTAAAACCCCTTTCCTTTTAAACTTGACTACATATGAAAGCCGATTATAAGTCTTATTATAAGACTTTACCCCTCGGATCAGGCGACTGGCAATTATCTTTAGTATTAGGCCTTGAAACCTTTAAAATTTAAACTTCTAGAAAACACCAACCAAGCTTAGGATAACTATCTCGACCTTTCTCCAAAACCAATTCAAATAATTAATATCAACTACAAGCTAATAAAGTATTTCGCTAAAATTTAAAATAATATAAAAAAGTATAACGAAAAGTTCTATAACATTTTCGATATTAAGATAATGCCTTTTTTAAATATCTATAAGTAAATAAAAGTTCTACCTTCTGGTTTTTATTTATTGCTTCTAGGAATATATACAGGTTATACTAAAGATTACTACCTAACCTTCCTAACGATCGTTATTACGTTTGGCGAGATTTACGATAGTATGAAGGGCTACTTCGAGTACGACGTCCAACTCGCGTAATATTATATAAACTGGGTTACTACACGGTGGACTACGATAATAGCAAAGAAAAAAAAGGAGGAATTACCAATATATGTCTTTAATTGGATGTTTAATAAGCTGATAATGTATTGAAAAATAATGAGGAAGTTTCACATTAAAAAAACTATATTTCATAAGCAGGTATAGGTAGCAGTCACGGGTATTAGCGAGTTTAAATACGCATTATAACGCCTAAATACCACCTACGAAAGCTGTTTTAACTGGCTACGTTTATCGCTTACCACAGTAATAACACGTATACCAAATTCGTTTAGTATATACCCTTAAGCCGATAACTTTCTTAACGTAAATAAAGAAAACTATATGGTATTTAATTACGTTAACTGTAGGTATAGAAGCCTTTAACGTTTGAAGTCGGACTTATCGACCTCAGACCCAAACTAAAAATAATACCTACTTTAACGTTAATAAAAGTTAGGCAGACCTATTAAAAGTAAATATTATCGTCGTAATAGTGATAAAAAATATTATATTTGTAATAAGGATAGCTGTTGGTTAACTAGTTATCTCACCACCGAACTTAATAATCGAAAAATAGCGTATTACGTCCAGTGCCCTATTACTTCGGAATAAGATTAATTAAATTAAATTACAAATGTTTAAGACGATAAGCCAATTAACGTCGTTAACGCTCTTAAGTAAATTAAGTGATACGAAAATACTGCTTTTGGTACGGCGGCATATTAATTAGCCTAATATACTTTTTTATATCATTTGAATAGTGAAAAAACTTACATTTTTCTTAACTATACCTTTAACCCCTTACATACCTTTAATCTTCGTAATCGTTACGCGAATTATACGTTTTAAGGTATTATACCAGATATTAAGGTAATAAGGTACATAACAAAAGGCTCTTTTTAATATATAGTACTGCAAACGAAAATTATTACAGTTACTAAAATTAATCGTTACGATACTAGTAAGGCTAAAGTTAATTTTAACCTAGGCAAATAACGATCTTTACTAGAGATAACGGTAATTGAAATTATTATAAAAGAGATTACGTTTTATATACTTAAATTCCCTACCCCTTTTTTATTGGATTTAAAGTATATAAGGACTTTCGAAGGTAATGTTAACATTAACGTAAACAAACTAGTTAAAAATAGCTAGAGATTTTCACTCGCCTTTAAGTGATAGTATTTAAGGTTTTATTTTTAAAGCACAGAAGTAATGGTATTAAACTTAACGGAGCCGGAGATACATTGATTACATCGACGTTTTAATCACCTAGCTGTTAACAAATTATATGAAGTCCTAAAGTCTAGAAGGTATAATGATACGGAATATTTCACCTTAAATATATATTAAAAAGCTTTTTTATCACTATTCAACATATATCTAATCCCCCCAAAGATTTAAATTTATGTTAAAAATGTATAATGACTTTAATTATAAGATTTTTATTAATGAATTTTACTTAAATAACAAACCTATTTTTTACGTCTTTAACTCCGTAACATTATTTTACGGAGTTAAGTTTTTAAAGTACTTTCCGGCACAGGATAAGTAAGAAATTTTAAGGATACTATAAATTAACACGTACCTAGGTTCACCTAACGTCGCCGTTAACAATATTAGTACTCACTTTACAGCGGCGAAATTCCAAAAAGATATTAAAATAATGGGTATCTAGTATAAATAGGTGCCTATATAAGATTACTAAAGCATTGGGAAGGTTAAAAGGGTACACGCCCTATCTGCAAACGTATAATATCTTTACATTGTAAATTGAAAGTTTTACGAATCCGGAAACACGTTTACAGATGGCAGTAAAGTGCTTAAACGATATTATAGGCCTTAACGGCCTGGTTCCAACGTTTTGCTCTTTAGAGTGCATCCACGTTTAACGAGTAAATCTTCGCCCTCGGCAAGTAATCAGAAAATTATTGCGGTTTATAACAAAGTATTAAGGGAATTATGAAAAAAATCGATACTTAGCTAAGTTAATAAGGCCCTTAATACTAAAAACGGGTTTATAATAATCTATGTATTTACTTTTCTATTGCTAGGTAAAGTCTTCATATAGCGGAAGCCGAGTAAATAGAAGGGGTCGTATAAGACATTAAATATTATGAATTCTAAAATAGTTGTTAAAACTGTTAAAGATTCTTTGTCCTTTCGAATTACTTAGTCTAAGCCTTATATTAGGGCCATTAAAGATAAAGACCCTTAAGTCAAACGATCGAGCTAATATGAACCTCCTTTACCCGTTATCGATAAGTTAATGAAATGCCGTCGGCGCGGACGACCCCCGAAAAAAAGGAATATTAAGAAGGAGAAATATATATCAAGTCGCATTTAAAATATTACTTAAGTAAACAGGAAAAAGAAGGATAACGAAAACTTAGTAGTAAAGCTTAAGATATAAGGAATTATTAAAACTTTCGGCAAACCCTTTAAAAAAAGCGATAAGGTCAAAATTAATGGTCTACTAATTCGAGAAGTTATGTAATTTGTGCCGAAACCCGACTTTAATCTTTAAGATCCGAATATTACAATCTTTAAATCGAGGATTATTTACGAAGTTAAAGGTAAAACCAAAGAGTGATCGTACGAAAAATCACGACTAATTGTTTAAAGATACGGCGATAAAGGTAAGGACTTAATCCTTATATAGTTGTTAACGATTTAAAGGATTAATTAACTTTGAGTAATTACTTTAGTAGTAAGTTTATACTTAATAACCGTGATATAACATAAACCTATATATAGTTAGTAATGAACCTATAAAGGATTGTATTATTAAAATTGCTATGGGAACTATGTATTATTTACCTTTTAAAAACGGTAATACGGTGTGTTAAACCACTATATAAATTGGCTAAAGCATATGTTTACTGATTTCTAACTTACTAATCGTACTTTGAATCCCGTTTAACGATAAAGTTTTTAATATACGATTCGTAATTATTAGTGACGTAAAAAAAGGACTGCGGTATAGTAGGCATGTAAATTAAGGATACCTTTTTCGTCGAAACGACTGGTTTTATAATATTAAAATAGTAAGCGATCGAAAACTTTAAGTTTTAAAATCGTAAGCCGGTAACAACTTTAATGGAAAAAATCTCATTTAACTTTAATAAATAGTTAATTCTCATGTTTATTATTAATGCCGGTTTAAGTTTTCGCTAAAAGGGTTAAGGCATTATTTTGATTACAATAAACAAAACTAAGGAGGTTAGAGCTTAACGATACTTGAAATAGCATATACGAGATAACTATATTGCTACCCTATACCAACCGAAAGCCTCTTACAATTTATTTATTACGTCATAAGTATAAATACTAACAGATCAAAACTTTAATCGACTAAATAAGAGGTTAGAGTGGCAAATACGGAACCTAAATCACGGAATCAATATAATGTTAATCGATTTTTAAAGGTTAAGCTAAAAGTTTTTACGGATGGGTATTTTACAAATAATACCGACTTTTCTTTACAGATCGGCTTTTTAATAACCTTCGTTAAAAGAGATAAGCGAAAAAATTAGTTTAGCATTATCGGTAACCTAATTTACTAAACTTTTGTTAAGTGTAAGAGGATTATACGAAGCGTATTAGCTTCGGAGGTCTATGGTATAATAAAGTGATTTAACGTCGGTATAACGTTGTGGAAAGCCTTTAACCTTATTACTAAGCAACTAACGATTCCTTTGATCCCAGTGGTAATTTATATCAACTTAAAGAGCTTCTTTGAATATTTATTAAAGCTCGGAACTACTAGCAAAAAGCGTCTGATAATCGACGTAATAGCACTTCGTAAAGCGTAGAAAAGGAGGGAAATTGAGAGTTCCGATAAATCCATAACAAAAACAATCCGGTAGATGTTATAATGAAGGTTACGCCAAAAAAAAACCCTGGAAAGATTTGTAGATAGCAATAAGCTAACCATACGTATCGAGGGCTACATTGACCGGCCACCCAAAAAGTCCAAATTACGTAATAGAAAACTTAAATACTGCCAAAGAAGTAAAGGTCGCGATGGTGATTTATTTAAGTGATACAG
Organism: Anisogramma anomala; assembly: GCA_038502455.1. Classification (NCBI taxonomy): domain Eukaryota; kingdom Fungi; phylum Ascomycota; class Sordariomycetes; order Diaporthales; family Gnomoniaceae; genus Anisogramma; species Anisogramma anomala. The sequence continues at coordinate 10,774,320 of JASMMZ010000003.1, read as the reverse complement.
TTAAAGTAGAGGCTTATGAAGGGCTGTTACAGAATAATTTTTTATGGGAGTTAATAAACTCGCATCTCGAAGAGGCGGAGCAATTGAGGCCAAATTGGGTTAATTTTCATGCAATAGGGTATAATACAGTATAAAGTCAACTGGAAGTGACAGGGGTCTGGCTAGTTGACAAGGAGGCTATTCTGTGGTAATCGAAAAAGATTGGTCAACCATACTAGCGAGCGCGCATAAACTAAAAAGCCGCTAGTGTTGGAATAATATTACATATATTACAGTAGTTTAACTTTACTTATAGTAAAGTTGACTGTACTGCAAGTGTATTGCTTTTTAGAGACTTATCGCATTGAGTGTAAATCAAGTGCAGTACGCTGCACTTCACTCTAGGGAACGGGCCAAGCAATTAACCATAAAAATTACAGTGCAGACCGGCTAGCAGTCTGCCAAACCTAGAATAATACATCCACCACTTGATCAATGCGATACTACTGTTACTTCGAAGATCAATCGAATCGACAACGTTGTAATGTCTAAGGCCTACCAACAACCAAAACGTTTCTTGTAACATATTTATACTTAGGCTTATTCTAATACATCATATTTCTACAAAACGTAAATTCGTCTCGGACCGGTATTGAGTTACCGAAAATAAAAGCTAATCCGATTTACTAGCTATTGTTAAAGTGATTATCAAAAAAACTGTTGATATAAAAAAATATTTCGCAATATGTATTATGAACGATACGAAATATAAACCGCGTTTTAACTTATATACCTGTTACATAAAACGTTTATTCAATACCTTGTATATATTATCCGAAGTGTTAGTTTAATATGGCCGGCGACTAAAAGATTAAACACCGTTTTCGGTTATATCATTAAGGTATCTTAAGCGTCACGTACGCGCTAACATCTGTATTCGTCGACTCGTTTTATATTATTTATAGCGATCAGTATACTTTTGTTTCATTACTATTTTTACGTAAGGCTTAGAACACCGTTTCGAAAAGTAATGGTTGCATTATTATCGTCGATTATGTAGTCTTCCATCAAGTACATCTTAGGTTTTACTTTTAGGCCGGCTTTTCAAAAAAAAAAAATCGGATTCGGAAAACTACCCATTATACAACGTTAACGTGTTATCTGCATATATACGAATTGGTACAAAGATTTTGAAACGGGTTTTTAAAACTAATAAGTATAAGTTGAAGGTTAAGCTAATTACCTCAAGCTGTTCCTTATAATACTTTTAATAAGTATTGTATTAATATATATTAACTTTATCCAGGTTGTAAAACAATTCTATAATATTATAAAATCGTCTTACATAGATAGTGTTTTTTAAAATTCGTAAGTATATCGGTGTAAATACGTCGTTGAAACTGCTCCTTGAACTATATATAAGTTTACATAATATCACGAAGTCTAATATATAGGTTATAAGGGGTATTAAAAAGGTTTCAAACATAAGAATCAAACGGTGATTTACCTGTTATAAAATATGTGACTAGGTTATAATATCTTTTTTACTGTTGTTTTTATACTCTTTTATAATAAGGCGATTTTTTTAGTATAACTTTTTAGTTTTATCTTTAACTTCGTATATAAGGCGTATAGGAAAAATTCCGTAAATGCCGTAAATTCCATAAATTGTTGTGTTAAACCTTTTGAAGCGAAAAACGCCTCATTAGATCAATTTAAAGATTTCCGTTCAGGCAAAATATTTTAACGGAGTGTTTAAAGTAGTAATAAAACCATCGTAACGGAGATTTGAATTAAGCCTATAGTTTACCATCTCATTTTAAGTAATAAAAAAGTTTACGGTAAAGGTATTAATGTGTTTTTTCATTTCTCGAACTAAGTAGGCGGCCTCAGCAATAAGGTACTGGTGATATTAATACAAACAGACCGTTTTCATATAATGGTAAAAGTTCGAAAATACGATCTGGGGGGTATACTGGATTTAGGGATGGCTTAAATCCGTTATCGTGAGTATAGTTTCTCCGGTAACGCTAATCAAATTACGGTTTCACACCACTTTTCTTTATTTTTCTTTTTAATATTTTCGTATGATTATTTAACAAAACAAACTTATATTAGTTAGCAAATTAACGAGTATATCATAGCCTCTAAATCCGTTGATATTTTAAAAACTAGTTTATCCATCTTTAGGTTTCCAAACCAAGATATCAAATTACAATGGTAAATTTAAAACGCTAGTCTTGTATAGGGTGTTACTTCTAACTAACACTTTCGAAACATTGGCTTTAACCTGTAGACAACGGAAAGTCACTATAGCTTTCGCTATAATATTCTCTTTTTGCATCGTGGTTAGCGATGTTATAAAGTTTTTATGATTTTTTTTTGTAAATACAAAAAATAAGGAGCGTAAGTATTAATTTATTTGAGTTTAAGGTAGTATTAACGACGTTAACCATTATTTATACAATAAATTCCTGAAAACTGGGATCCTTCAGCTTTGAAAACAATATTATATATACACTTTTAAACAATTTATAATACCGTTTACACTTTCCAATACCCTTTCTACTTTTACTAATATCTGTTTATATTTGTTACTAGCGATCCTGCCTTTGATACAACACTTGGTAAAATCGAAGGCCGTACCAGTATTTTAGGGAATCTAATTCAAAGGCCATAAATAAACGTTTAACTAATAATTAACTAAAACATTGAAATAGTTTATAACGAAAGCGCTTCGTATAAAATTTACAGAGTATAATATTAACTGGCTATTAAGGTATATTACATCTATAAATACGTCATAATTAAAGTTTGTATCGTTGAAACGCGGTATTTAAATTATCTTTGAGTTTTTTAATATAGTTGGTACTTCTAGTAAAACTTTTCGATAACTTCGAACGTTTTCCCCCTTATATCTGTGTAGCTAATGACATAGAGTAGCCGTAAAAGGCGTTTCGTAAATAGGTGTTTAAATCGGCAGTATACTATCTGAAATTCTAGTTAAGTCATGTAAATCACTTTAATTATATATATTTAGGAGAAAAACTATAAATAGCTGAATTTAAGCCGAAACGATATGAATACGTTATTTGAAACGCGAATAAGTTAATTGGTTGTATTTCGGATTTCGATCTTAAGTTTATTAATATTAATTAATGAAAGTAGTAATAACTTTCCAAAGTTTATTCAGGTAAATTTAACCGGTTCGAATCGTGTTTTTATAAAGACCGTATCAAGCGACGACGTTTTATCTTTATCGAATAGAACTTTTCGATATTTTCTTACATATGTTATGACCCAACATCTGCAGGGCGCACCAGCGGCGGCCCCGCAGCAGATAACAAAGGAAATCGGTTGGACACAGCCTCTCGGCAGGCACCAGGGATCCACAACAGACACACCGTACACAAGGGTTAGGGTCAGCATGGTGTGAGACTCGATGGACTCGGTATCGAGCCAGTCGAGCCTACACTGAAGACGTATGAAGGCGCGGATATATAAGGACACTTTCATTACCAAGATAGATAGTATTTCCTTCATAGCTCTCCAGTTGTCAATCTAAGTATTCAGTCTACCCTGAATAGCCTCACGGCTTCTGATCATCACTCGCACGAACACAGTCTTGATATTGCACCTTTTGTTACCTCTGCTACCTTACTGTTAACATAAACCCTCTGACACCTTCTATATACTCACGGGTATTTAGTGTGATCATTACAACATAGTCTAGCTGAACTTTCGGAAATTCCACCGCGAATATATTGAGTTGTTGTTTTCCAACCGTTCAGATTTCGGCCGCGCCTATATTAGGTATAATACTCTGAAATCAGTTTCTGTACCTATTTAAAATATGAACTATAACGTTATATAAGCGTTTAATACGCCTTTTTTATATTCCAAACCTGTATTATATAAAAAGAGAGCGTTTTGTAGGCTTGTAAAAATAGGTTAAGCGGTGTGGTTATTTTAAGTTATTAGGTAAGTATTGTTAACTTTCAAGTCTTCTTTTTAAAGTAATATTCGTAGGGGTAAACGTTAAACTTATTTTTATAACTTCGTATTTGGCTACGTATATTATAAAATTAGGTTCTTTTTAATTCTCATGTATATAATCGGCTTACCACTATTGTTTAATACGAATTTTCTCGTACACTAGGTAATTGATATAATAATAGCCGATTTTTCCATATACAATATAAAGTTTTTAAAAACATATAAAGTTTTGTATATTTCTTCGCGAATATTACTATAGGTGTAGTAAACTTTAACCTTAGTTGTAAAATCGCCTTTAATAATAGTTACTGTTGGAATAGCAGTCAAGTGCAGTATAGTGAAGTCAACTTTATTTGCAGTAAAGTTGATTGCACGTACTGCAAATTGACTGCAGTTTGTGCGATTTGAATATACTGCACTGCAAGTGTAGTGCAGTAGGTGCCCACTTCAAAGTGGGGCACAGGCCAAAGCGTTTGACCATACAAATTAGTATGCAAACCGGCTAATGATCTGCCAAACTTAGAACTTACATACATTAATGAACAATATCAATGCAGCACTAGTTACTTCGACTACAGTAATTCGAATCAACTATGTTGCAACTTTAAAGGCTTACCAAGACTAATTAGTACTTATTAGGTTAAGCATAGATTGGCTAAGTAGAAGAAAAAGCTACTTTCTGGTTACACTTTGCGATTGCATAAGGTAGATAGAAGATTTTTGCAAAGGGATTCTATTGATGCATCGGTCTTCACGGTAGTTAGTAAAAAAGACTTTTAGATTTCGTCGGTTTTTACGGTAGTTTAGAAGTAAGCAACGGTATTGTTATTCGAAAATACTGAGAAATCTTTATTAAACTTTTTAAAAGACGTCAAAATTAACTGTTAGAAGTCTTAAAGTTCGGTAAGTAAGCAAAAGGCTAATTTAGTATTATTGCGGATGTTATTTCCGTAAGAAAAACAACTAAGTCCTTACGCCAAAACAACAACCTTCAACCTCTATTACTAATAACGACCTCTGACTACACTACCCACACTAAATCTCTACCCATACTTTACTTTTTTTCACTTTTTCTACCTTAATTTAATTGTCAATTTCGCTGCTACGAGTGAAAACACGAGGAATGACTAAGTCGCAACAAAAAAGCCACCTCGTACGATTCCATGTTGAATGCTCAAGTTCATACGCCCCGAATCGCCAAGTTCTTACGCTCCAAGATCGCCAAGTTCACCACCACCACGTTTTACACTAACCAGATCGTCAAAATGACTTTAGAACGCACTGGGATTAATACCGTTAACGACTTCGAACGAAAAAAGGCATTAAGGATCTCAGAGTTATTTTCGAAAAATACTGTGACGATGATCTCTCATTTAATGAAACAAACGAAGACTTTACCTCCAAGAACTTTACCAATTACTTCAGCTACTTTATTCTCAAAGTCGCTTACAACGATTAAAATATAACCATTAAAGCCTTTTTGGACTATATCAATTTTTTTGAAGACTAAAGTTTAAATATGTAAAAAAAATGGAAAGTCAGTTAAAGTCAAGTAAAAGGCTAATTTACGCAAACAACGGATTTTACTACCTTTAAAAGTGGGAAAAGATAGTAACCTCGTTAATGTAATTTACAAGTACGCTACTGATAAAAAGCTATAATAAACTTAGGAAGACAAGGAAAAAAGAATTGTTAGCGGCAGTAATTTTTAACGCTTATATATATATTCGTAAAGATTAGCTTAAACTTAAATAAATAAACACGAGATATTAATGGATTTACACTCTTTAAGCCTTTAGATTTACCAGTTTATTAAATAAAAGCCTCGCCGAACCCCTTAACACCTAAATTATTATCGTTAAATCTTTCGCAACAAAAACCTTTAGACTTATTTCCCTTGAATCAATTAATACGTTTAATTTTATTAGCCAAATTAAAGAATGAACGGCTTTATATGCGAGTCTATTGTAGGTACGACTATTAGCTTTTTCTTTTCATACTCGGCTAAAGGTAATCATCCTACCCATTAGTATTAATAATAACCTTAGTACTTTCTTCGGTTAAGTTAAAAAGGTTTTTACGACCAATACATTACCTTTTCTCTTCAGCGTATCCTTATGGAAAATACGGATTATACGGTAATTATTACGTTTATTAAGATATGGAGAGATAAAGAGAAGTATAACAGTAAGCCGTATAACCTCCTCAACGTTAAGTTGCGTTTATTTTTTGATATATACTGCCAAATGAAAATTAAATTACTAGGTTTTTACTCATTGTTTTCCAGTATCTTTACCGGCTAAGATAAAGACTATTATATCTAATACCTAACGAATTATACTTTTTTTCGCGAAATTCATGATAGTATAAACAGCTATTTCGAACAGTATGTTAACCTTACTTAATACCATACGGATTAAAATATCATTAAGTGATCCTATATGTTAAATTATGAAAAAGAGTTGGAAAGTAAGATAAACCTTTTAAATTGGATATTTTATAAGCTAATATTTTACTAACAAATAATGTGGAAAGTGAAAACTAGCTAAAATACTTTATGTTAATAAGTCCGGAAAATATTTATGGGCTATAAAAAATTCGAATATACCTTGTAATACTCTAATGCTACTTACGAAGGGGGGTTTTTTTTTTTTAGCTAATTGCGGTTTTTATTAGCGACTGTAACTGCTTAAATTTCTGGCTCGACTGATTTTTATTTACAAGCTTCAGAATTTAGTAACGAAGAAAATCTTTTTAGTTCGTATCATATTGATCGACAGTACAGATAACCTAATCAGTACGGTTAACGAAAGTCCCGGACCCCTACTTACGGAAAAGGGTATTCATCTTCTTTAAGGTCTTTAATTCGGATAAATAGGTTTAATTTAAATACCAAAAGATGTTATATTTGCGGTAAATAAGGTTGTTAGTTAAAATGTTACACTGTCACCAAACATAATGCAAAACAGGTGATATATTATACGCAGTACCCCTTTGCTCCTGAAAAGGATTACATGAAGCGTGTTATATAATTTGAAGGGAGTGAAGTTAAAAAGGAGAAACATAAGCCGAAAGCTATCAGCGAGCATAAAAATACTAGTATTGGTATTAATACTGGTATTGGCTTGGAAGTAACATAATAACTAGTGGACTACGCATTTTTATACAGCTTAATAAGCGAAAACCCTTACTGCTGCCATAACGATAAAAAGCCTGACCCTATATATCTTTTCATCATTTAAAACCGGTATGTGAAGTAAATCTTTTAGGAAATTCTATCGGATACGAGGGCAGCACGTTACTTAATAGGAGGCTATTCGTAGTACATCGCGTTACGAAAGGATACTAATATTGTTACAAAACTTGATTACACGGATATTAGCAAGGTTAAAGTTAGTTTTAGCTTTGGGAAAGAGATATCATTACTAGAATCAACGATAGTAAAGACTGTTATTAGTCTTATTGTTTTTTACATTTTAAAATCCCCTACCCCCTTTTTTCACCTTAAAGATATGAAAAACCTTAACTTTAACGTTAATGTTTAGACTAATAAATTGATATATGTTAAGACCGGTAAAATGTTTTTACTTAACTTCATATAGGAGTATATTTGATTTTATCATTCAAAATCAAAGGTTATAGTGTTAAACTTAACGTAGGTAAAACTTCGCCAATTATATCGTAAGTTTAATTACTCGACAATTTATAAGCTTCATAAGGTTATAAAAGCAACTGGTTAGGAAGAAATAGATTGACTAATACTAAAGTTAGTTAAATTCCTTTATCATCATTGCCAAATATATTGCTAAACACCCTTAAGGTTTAAGTTTACATGAAAGAAAAATTAAGACTTTTACTTGTAAATTTTCGTAAACGTATTTTTCCTGGACGGCAAGTTAGTATTATATATTGTAAACTCTGCAAGGGCCTTTTACGGCGTCAAGTCCTCTAAAACTATTACGGCAAAAGAAATATAGGAGGTATTACGTAATTTGTGGATTAATACGTACTTTGGCTTACTAGATGTATTAATTTAAGATGTCAGCATTAACTTTACTAAGATAGAGTTTAAAGCTAATATAAAGGTAATAGGGATTTAATACAAACATGTATTTCTAAAAACTTATTAAGGTATTAGTAAGGTTAAAAGGGTATACGCCCTTTTACGAAAGGCTTACAATATATTTAAATTAGAAATAGAAAGATTTATAAGTTAGGAGGCATGAATTTCAATAGCGGTAAAAGGTTTTAACGATATTATTAGTCTTAACAGACTTATACCAACTTTATTAGTATTTGAAACTTACCCACGTATGACAGTTAAGTCGCTACCTTAGTTAAGTACCTAGAAATGTGCTATAGTATACAGAAAAGCCTTAAAGAAACTGAAAAAGGAATCGGTACACCGCCATGTTAATAATGCCCTTAATACTGGAAACGGACCTTTAACAACAGATGTGCTTTTATTTCCCCTGTAAAGTAAATTCCTTATGTAACGCGAGTTAAGTAAATGAGATAAGCCGTATAAAATCTTAAGTATTACCAATATAAATGAAACTGCTAACAGCCCTATAAATTTTCAAGTTATATAAGTTAAGCCATACAAAAAAACCCTTAAGTTTGATGAAGATTTCGACGTCAAGGACCTCCGAGACGAACGAATCAGTCAACACAACCCTCCTGAGCCGACTGTTGATAAGCCTATGGAACGTCGACAGCATGGAATACCGCCTAAGAGAAGGATATATACTGAAAAGAAGGAAGATAGAGATTACAAGCCTAGCAATAGTACAGAGATATCTGGAGCAAAGGGCCTGTGCAACCTATATCACCACGCTGTGCCAACCGGAGGCATCGTACGATCTTTATATTGCGGCACAGGCATAGAACCCGCAAGATAAAGACTTTAACAAGCTAAACAAGCGGATTTGGTGGTAAATGAATTATGTAGAAAAAAGAATCAATATAGTTTTTGTGAATTTGACGAAATTGAAGCTAATGATCTTTACAGACGGATTATTTGCCAATAATACTAACCTTATATCGTAAATCAGCTTCCTGAAAATACTCGTTAATAAGGATAAGTCTCAAAGACAATTTACGATTACCGAGAACTTTATATACTAGATATCTGTCAAATGTAAGCGTGTGACTCGGAGTGTATTGGCCTTGAAAGTATACAGCATAATGACAAGCTTTAATATTAGTATGGTGACTAATGGCATATTAAAGATTTTTACTAAATAGCTGAGTTTGTTACCGATACCTGTAGTAGTGTGTATTAACTTCCAAAGCCTTTACGAATACCTATTAAAACTAGGCACGACCAATGAAAAACGCCTGATAATAGACGTGATAACGTTAAGAGAGGTATACGAAGCCCGGGAAATCGATAAGTTCTGATGAATCAACGGTAAAAATAATCCTATTAATACTATAACCAAAGTCACACCCAATAGCACCCTGGAAAGGTTTGTAGATAGCAACACACTAACTATACGAATCGAAGGATACGTGGATCTCCCAGCACGTGACGTAAAGGAATAAGGTTGCCCTAGAAAATTTAAAGACCGCCAGGGCAATGGTGGCGATGAGAATGGCAGTAGTTTGAACTACTGGCAAAAGGTACGCAACTGGTGGTGTACTTAACTTGCACAAATTTGTAGCGAAGGATTTGTGTACGGGATTTGAGGAACGGAAGCCTCGGAGGACTGAAGAAAAAGGGCCACGAAGGGCCGTAATTGATATCAATTTCAGTACAGATTAATCGGAATTAATAGGAGTCTGACTTGTTGTTGGCTTGTGGATTAAGGAGGGATTTCATAGGTAGCCACCAATTGATGGCAGGCCACGCTGACATGCAGACACAAAAACAAAGAACCGCTAGTGTTAGAAAAGCAGTCAAGTGCAGTACAGTTAAGTCAACTTTATTTGCAGTAAAGTTGATTGCACGTACTGCAAATTGACTGTAGTTTGTACTATTTTAATACACTGTACTGCAAGTGCAGTGCAGTAGGTTCCCACTTCAAATTGGGGCACAGGCCAAAGCGTTTGGCTATACAAATTAGTATGCAGACCGGCTAATGGTCTGCCAAACTTAGAAATTACACACATTAATGAAAAATATTAACGTAGCACCAGTTATTTCGACCAAAGTAATTCGAATCGACTACATTGCAACGATAAAAGCCTACCAACAGTTACTTTACCCTTTATTTTTAGGACTACCTCTTGAATACTTTTCTTTTTAATAGTCGTATTTAAGACGTTTACTTTACCTTTAGTATACTTTAAACTTTCGATTTAAAACCTGGTAAACAATTGCGGCGATGTTTATTTTGGTGATTTAGTTTTTACTCTTAACTTTATTGGTTACAAATACCGATTAAAAACTCGTTATCGAAATAGAAACATTTTTAATAATAATTCAAAGTTTATATAAAAAGTCTATAAGTCTTTTTCCGGTTTAAATAGTATGAAGTCAAAATTTAGGTCTTCGCGATACGCTTGAATTATTAATTAAATAAATAGTTCATTACCTTTACATTCTGGTTCATGGGTCGATTAACACCTTCAGAACTTTTTCAATAGAGTAGTAAATATTTTATAGGTTTTTATTAACGGTTTTATACTAATTTTTCACGTATTTCTAGGTGGTGTTAATTTATTTATTAAGTTAAAACTCGTAATCAATGTTTATATCGAAGTGTTAGTTTAGGCGGTTATAATACTTTATAAATGTATCCATCTATGTAAGGTGATATATATACTACTTTTTTACTTACCCTAATGATACAACGAGTAAAATAACGTAAAACTGTAATGGATTAATATCCAGCCTTTTTCATGTATTTAATATTACACGATGTTGGAATAATATTACATGCCGTGCAGTAGGTCAACTTTATTTACAGTAAAGTTGACTGTACTGCAAATGTATTACTTTGTAGAGACTTACCACATTGGGTGTAAGTCGAGTGCAGTACGCTGCAGTTCACTCTAGGGCACGGGCCAAGCATTTAGCTATACAAATTACAGTGTAAATCGGCTAGCGGTCTGCCAAACCTAAAACAATACATTCACCATCTGACCACGTAATACTATTGTTACTTCGACTAATCGAATCGATAACGTTACAACGTCCAAGGCCTACTAACACTGATCAGTTCTTGCCTGTTAGGTTAAGCATAGATAATCTAAGTAAAATAAAAGGCTACTTTCTGGTTACGATTTACGTTAATAACGGCTGTTAGGGTAGAGGAAATATTTTTGCGAAGGGCCTCTATTAGTACTGCGCTAGTCCTTAACGGCAGAAAAACAGAGAAGACTTCTTAGGTTTTGTTAGTCCTTAACGGCAATTTGGAAGTAAGCGATGGTATCGTTACTTGAAAATACCAAGGAATCTTTATTAATCCTTTTTAAAAAGCGTTGAGATTAACCGCTAAAAGTCTTAAACGACAAGTTGGCAAACGGCTAAGTTAGTACTACTGTAGGTGATACTACTATAAAACCGACTAAGTCAATATGCTAAATAACTACAATAAACAACCTTCGACTTTTACCGTTAACAAACGACCTTTGACCTTACCTTTTACACCAAACCTTTACCTATACTTTACTTCTTTCACCCCTTTTACATCAATTCAATCATTAAGCTCGTTGCTTTGAGCGAAAACATCAAGAATCGTTAAGTCGCGTTGAAAAAGCTACGTCATGCAACTTCATACCGAATCGCAAAGTTTCCACTCTACTTCACACCAAAATATCAAATTCTTATGCCTAAGATCATCAAGTCCCTTGCCCTATATACCTGTTAAGCTTTATACAGGCATTAAGATATTTGCCGCTAACATTCACTTTAAAGCTATTACCAACCTAGTTAGGAAAGAAGAGACTAAGGCATTTAGAGCTATTTTCTCCAAGTATTATAACTATGACCTTTGTGGTAAAGAAGTTGATGAGAATTTAACCAAAAAACACTTGGTTAATTTCGTCGGCAATTATATCATCAAGTAAGATGGCAGAGAAGAACGTAACCGTGGTGACCGTATCTTTCGCAAGTATCTTGAGTTCTTTGACGACTAGACTATTGACATGTGGAAGAAAATACAGAAAACTGTTAAGTTTGAGTTGGAAGAAGAACTTGAACGCCGAGGGATTTATGTACTAAAGAAAACCTCTATAAGGTTGGTAGAAACCTTGTTTAATTTGACCTAGCTTAAAGAATAACCCTAAGACTCACGGTTTAAAATAAAGGGCGTTAAAGAACCTTAACTCCTTTACACACGTTTTAGGGAACCGTTAACTCACCCTTAGCTAAGTTAAATCTTTTTACATGTTAGCGATAAGGAATCTGTTGACCTGTTCAGCAGTTTAATACCGTTATGTAATAGCGTGGAGTATATCTTTAGTGGTGGTAGGGCACGCGAAGTAGCGGCCTCTAACGCGGCTAGAGGTATTGACATTGACGCTTTACATTAGTTAATTAAGAAAATTTATCAAGCCTCTCAAAACCTTCAAATACTCATCGTCCCTTAGCAAGTCCATCGCCAAAACCCTTGGGAAACTTCTTCCTTTAAATACACCTACGCGCGTGAACCTACCATAGGCTCTATTATAAAACTTTACCTCTCGGGCCAGGTAACTGGCAATTACTCTTAATATCAGGCCTTGGAATTTTCAATATTTAAACCGCCAGAAAACACCAACTAAGCCTAGGATAGCTATCGCAACTTTCCTTTAAGACTTGTTAAGATATTTAATATTAATCATAAATTAATAACGGATTTCGCTAAAATCCGGGATGATATAGAGAAGTATAACGGAAAACCTTACAATCCTTTCGACATTAAGATAATACCTTTCCTAAATATTTGTAAGTAGATAGAGGTCCTACCTTTTGGTTTTCACTTATTATTCTCCGGAATCCTTATAGTTTACGCCAAAAACTACTATTTAACCTTTCTACGAATGCCACCACGTTTTTCGAAATTTACGATAGCATGAAAAGCTACTTCGAGTACGATGTTCACCTTACGTAATACCATAGAAACTAGGCCACTACGCAGTGGATTACAATAATGATGAAGAAGAAAGAAGAGGAATCACTAATAGATGTTTTTAATTAAATGCTTAATAAGCTAATAATATATTAGAAAGTAATAGGGAAGACACAAATTAGTAAAGCCACACTTCGCGAATAGATACGGGTAGCTATTACAGACGTTGGTAAGTTCGAATACGTTTCAAAACGCCCGGATACCACCTATAAAGGTTTCTTTAGCTAGTTACGTTCCTTGCTTACCACCGTGATAGCACATATACCAAACTCGCTGAGTATGTATTTCTAAGCCGGCAACTTCCTTAACGTGGATAAGGAAGACTTTACGGTAGTTAATTACGTCGACCGCAAATACGGGCGCCCACAACGCCTAATGTTAAGCTTATTAACCTCAGCCCTAAACTAAAGGTAATACCCACATGAACGTTAACCAAATTTAAATGGACCCGTTAACCGTAATTACTATCGTCATAATAGTGGTAAAATATATTATATTTGTAGTAAAGCTAGTTAGTAATCGACTCGTTGCCTCCTCGCCCAACGTAATAATAAAAAATTAACGTACTACGTCTAATACCCTACTATTTCAGAACAAGATTACTTAAACTAGGTGGCAAATAATAAAGACGATAAGCTAATTAACGCCGCTAACGCCCCTAAACAAATCAAGTGATACGAAAATACTATTTTGAATCCAACAGCCTAATAACTAGCCGAATATACCTTTTTTTACCGGTTAAGTAGTAAAAACCCTTATCTTTACCTTAACTATGCCCCTAACCCCTTATATATCTTTAACCTTTACGATCGTTACGCGAACCACACGTTCTAAAATATTATGCCAGAAACTAGGGTGGTAAGGTACTTAATAGGAGAAGATTCGCAATATGTAGCATTGCGGAGGGAAAGTATCATAGCTATTAAAATTAATTGTTACGATGCTAACAAGGTCAAAGTTGACTTTAACTCAAGCGAACAACTATCGTTACTAAAAACAACGGTAGTTTAAACTGTTATAGGAACGATTAAATTCCACATAATTAAATCTCCTACCTCTTTCCTACTTTACTTAAAGGATATAAAAACCCTCGGTATTAATGTGGACGTTAACGTAAACGAACTGGTTAAAAACAGCCAAAGGTTTTTACTTGGCTTTAAAAAAAGGCATTTATGGTTTTATCTTTAAGGCCTAGAAGTAGTAGTATTAAACCTAGCGAAGCCGGAAATACGTTAACTATACCAGCGCTTTAACCACCTAACTGTTAATAGGCCAAATAAAGTCCTAAAGTCCGTAAGGAATAATAATGTGGAATACTCTTCTCTAAAAGCTAATAAAAGGCTTTGCAACTATTATTAAACCTATACCTAACCCCTCCCGAGATCTAAGTTTATACTAAAAGATAATAAGAACTTTAACTATAAAATCTTTATTGATATACTTTACTTAGATAATAAGCCCATTTTTTTCGTCATTAACTCCGTAACCTTTTTCTACGAAGCTAAGTTCCTAAAGTCTCTTTCGGCAAAAGATACGTAGGAAACGTTAAGGATGTTATAAATTAACACATATCTGGGTCCACCCAACGTCATTATTTACGATACCAGTACCAACTTTATGGTGGCGAAGTTTCAGGAAAATACCAAGATAATTGGTATCTAGTGTAAACAGGTACCTGTAAAAGCTTACTAGAGCATTGGAAAGGTTAAAAGGGTATACGCCCTACTTCGCCGAGCGTACAATATCCTTACGTTGAAAATTAGGAGTTTAACGGATTCGGAGTTACACCTATAAATGGTAGTGAAAGGCCTGAACGATACTATAGGCTTTAATAGTCTAGTGCTAATGCTACTAGTCTTTGGAGCGTATTCACGTTTGACGAGTAAATCTCCGTTATCGGCAAATACTCAGAAACATATTATGGCTTACAGCAAAACTTTGAGGGAATTATAAAGGGAATCAATATGTCATCAAGTAAATAACGCTCTTAATACTAGAAAAGAGCCTATAATAATCGATGTTTTTACTTTGTTACTGTAAAGTAAAGTCCTTGTGTGGCAGGAGCCAGGTAAATGAGAGGGGCTATACAAGATATTAAGTATTATAAACTCTAAAATAGTCGTTAAAACTGCTAACGACCTTGTATCTTTTCGAACTACCTAAGTTAATCCCTATACTAGAGGTGTTAAAGATAATGACCTTTAAGAAATCTTAGTAAAGCAACTAAGCCAACACGAACCTTCTTCACCCGTTGTTAACAAGCTGATGAAACGATGCTGGTGCGAACGACCTCCAAGAAAAACATTAAAGAGGAAGAATATATACCAAGCCGCATTTACAATAGTACTTGAATAAGTAGGAAAGAGAAGGATAATGAAGACTTGGCAATGAAACTTAGGGTATAAGGGATTATTAAAACTTTTAGCAAACTTTTTTAAAAAAAAAAGATAAAGTCGAGATCAATGATTTACTAACTTGAGGTGTGGTATAATTTATGCTGAAGGTTAACTTTAATTTTTCAGATCCGAATGTTATAATCTTTAAGTCAAGGATTATTCATAGGGTTAAGGGTAAAACCACGGGGCAGCCATGTGAAAAGTTACGGCTGATCACTTAAGGATACAGCGATAAAGGTAAGGACTGGGTCCTTACGCAATTGCTAACGATTTAAAAAATTAACTAGCGTTTAGTAGTCACGCTAGTAGTAAATTTATTAGCCAAAACTAAAGGTAAGTTTACACTTAATAGCCGTGATATTACGTAAGCCTATATATAGTTAGCGACGGATTTACAATGGATGATATTATTAGAATTTCTATAGAAACTCCGTGTTATTCATCTATTAGGAATGGTAATGCGGTATATTAAACCATTGTACGCATTGGTTAAAGTAGGCTTTTATTAGTTCCTAACTTACCAGTTGTATTTTAAGTCTCAGCTACCGATAAAGTTTTTAATATACTATCTGTGCTTATTAGTAACGTAAGAAAAAGACTTCGGTATAGTGGGTATATAAATTGACAATACCATTTTCGTTGGAATGTCTAGTTTTATGACACTGGAACAACAAGCGATCAAGCACTTTAAGTTTTGGAATTGTAAACCGATAACGACGTTAATGGAAAATAACCAACTTGACTTTAATAAATCTTCAGTTCGTATGCTTAGTATTAATACCGGCCTAAACTTCCGCCAAAAAGGTTAGGACGTTATTTTTGCCGTAATCAATAAAATTAATAAAGTTAGGACTTAACGATACTTGAAATAACGTGTACGCGGTAGCTATATTGCTACTTTATGCTAACTGGAAGCCTTATACAATTTATCCATTGCAGTATAAGTATAAATACCAACGGATAAAGAATTTAATCGACTAAATAAAATATTGGAGTAATAAATGCAAAACTTGGACCGTGAAATTAATATAGTACTAATCGACATTTTAAAGGCAAAGTTAATAATATTTACGGACGGGTTTTTTGTAAATAACACCGACTTATTTTTATAAATCAGATTTTTAATAACTCTTGTTGACGAAAATAAACGGAAAAACAAGTTTAGCATTATTGGCAATTTAATTTACAAGACCTTCGTTAAGTATAGGATGATTACATATAACGTATTGGCTTCAGAGGTTTATGGAATAATAGCAGGCTTTAATATAAGTATAGCGTTATAAAAAAACCTTAAACTTATTACCAGGCAATTAAAGATTCCCTTTATCTCAGTAGTGATTTATACTGACTCGAGAATTCTTTTCGAGTGACTATTAAAGCCCGGAACCACCAGCGAAAATCGCTTAATGATTGATGTAATAGCATTCTGTAAAGATTACAAAAGGAGGGAAATTAAGGAGTTCTAATAGATTGATGGCAAAGATAATTCTGTAAATGCCATGACGAAGACCACGCTAAATAAAGCTTTAGAAATATTTGTAGATATCAATAAGCTAACTATACGTATCGAGGGCTATGTTAACCGATCGCCGGAAAAACCACGTGACGGCGGATAGGGATATGCTGGCAAATCGGAAGACTATTAGGGGATTGATAATAGCGATTTATTTAAGTGACACAGTTAAAGTTATAAAGGTTCATGGCGAAAAAACTTTTTGTGAGAATTGATAAATTCGGACCTCGGAGAAATGGAGTAATTGAGATCTAATGGTGTTAATTTGCATGCAATTTGGTATAATTAAGTATAGAAGCTAACTGAAATTAACAAAGGTTTGGCTAGTTAACGAAGAGACAATTTTGTGGTAACTGGAAAAGATTGGTTAGCCATACTAGTGTACGCGTACAAATTAAAAAGCCGCCAGTATTAGAATAA
The DNA here is from genome assembly GCA_038502455.1 of Anisogramma anomala. Taxonomy (NCBI): domain Eukaryota; kingdom Fungi; phylum Ascomycota; class Sordariomycetes; order Diaporthales; family Gnomoniaceae; genus Anisogramma; species Anisogramma anomala. Next base: position 10,756,957 of record JASMMZ010000003.1, on the reverse strand, counting down.
TATTACATACAGTGCAGTAGGTCAACTTTACTTACAGTAAAGTTGACTGTACTGTAAGTGTTTTACTTTATAGAGACTTACCATATTAGGTATAAATCGATTGTAATACGCGACAGTTTACTCTAGGGAACGGGCCAAGTAATTGGCTATACAAATTACAGTGCAGACCGGCTAGCGGTCTGCCAAACCTAAAAAAATACATCTACCATTTGACCACGTAATACTACTATTACTTCGACCAATCGAATCGACAATATTGCAACGTCTAAGGCCTACCAACACACGTATTTTATTAATAAATACGTTGTATAATTCGCTGTTATAGTTCTTATTCTTATCCTAAAGCTTAACGAAATTGGTAAATTTTATTGAATCGTTCCTATTACTAGGGAAATGGTATGGTGAAAGGTTACGATAAAAATTGTAGTTAGCAGATATTAGTTTGTAAGGTACGTATTAGCGTTTTACTGTTATGACCCAACATCTGCAGGGCGCACCAGCGGCGGCCCCGCAGCAGATAACAAAGGAAATCGGTTGGACACAGCCTCTCGGCAGGCACCAGGGATCCACAACAGACACACCGTACACAAGGGTTAGGGTCAGCATGGTGTGAGACTCGATGGATTCGGTATCGAGCCAGTCGAGCCTACACTGAAGACGTATGAAGGCGCGGATATATAAGGACACTTTCATTACCAAGATAGATAGTATTTCCTTCATAGCTCTTCAGTTGTCAATCTAAGTATTCAGTCTACACTGAATAGCCTCACGGCTTCTGATCATCACTCGCACGAACACAGTCTTGATATTGCACCTTTTGTTACCTCTGCTACCTTACTGTTAACATAAACCCTCTGACACCTTCTACATACTCACGGGTATTTAGTGTGATCATTACATTTACACTGTTTATATTATCTCCGAACGAGCCGTTCTCTTTATTTAGGCTGCTTTTATCTTAATTAATATGGTTATTAACGGTATTCGAAGCGTGGTTTTATTTTAGTCTTTATTTAAAATTACGATCCAGAAAAGTTTTATGTTTAACTTGCATCGTAAATAATCTTCACGGTACTTCCTCCTTTTCTGTCGATTCCTCTAGTTCCGTTTCCATTTCTTGGCGTACATTTAACCTTCCCAAACGCCTCTTTTCTTATATTTGTAGAGACCTTTCTCTTTCCCAATCCGTCACCTTTAAAAGGCGATTTTAATGATTTTTTAGCCAGTATCTCTATATAAACTTCACAACCATTGCTTTATTGTCCTTCCACCTTAGCATTTAGGTAAGTTAAACCGTTTCTAATAATACCTTCATAATACAACTATTATTAATACCTATTTTATTAATATCTTTACTCCATAATTGTTTTTATAGTGTACTGAAGATTATATTTTCGATTATATGCCACAATTCCGGCATCTAATTTACAAAATATCCTTCAAAATCGTCAAATAAGTTGAGCCCTTCAATATAGCCGTAATATTAATTAAACATAATATAAATAACGTATATATTTGACCTAAAGTGGTTTAAATAATTTACTCGTACGTTGATTCTATTATTGTATAGGTTAAATTTGAAATACTTGAAAATAGTATCAAAAAATAACGAAGGATTTGTAAAAATATAATCTATATATTCTTTAGCTTTTTCCAAGTTTCATTCTAGTAAAGATATGGACATATGAATATAATGTATATTAAAACAATTCACAGAGTGGTTTTTATGTATATCTGAAATGCTGAAGCAGTATAAATTTCGGTTTTACGTAGTTAATGGGATTCGAGCGCGTTCGAAATATCGTAATCAAAGTAAATTGGTTTAAATGATAAAACTAAAAAGCGTATAAATACGTAAATAAAAAAAAAAATAAGGTGCAATAATATGGTATAAGTAAAGCATTGAACATTTATTAGTATATGTAAATTCTAAATAAATTGTAGATGAAACGTTACTACAAAGTTATTACCTATCCATTAAGCGCTTTATAAATGTTATACTAGCCAAACAGTAAGGAAAATTTAAATATCGTAAATAATAAACTTAAAATAGTAGTGTAAAGCAAGCGAGGAAAGGTGGATAGATTAAATAGAAAAAGCGAGGGAAAATGTGGATATGATAAGATATATATATGTAATTCGGTGTGTAAGATCCAGTCCGTATTTAATAGGCGGTTCAAATATCGTATTATAACCGCTTTTGTTATTTATGAGCGGTTTAGGTACTATGTTATAGCTGCTTTTAGGTTTCGTAAGCGGTTTGGATATTACGTTCAGATCGGACGGGTTTTAATGAAGATTTCCAAAACTTAGTGGTTTTAGCTCGCGTAACCTAATATAGAATGTTCTTGAAAAAGTACCCGAGTACGTTTAAAACGCTAAAAGGAGTTAACGAATAAAGTAATGAGGCTTTTAGCAAATATAACACTAACTAATTAATAATATCATACTAAAGTAGTCCTTTTTAAAGTTAGTTCAAATCTGATGGTTTTGCTATGTTTAAGGTTTTAAAGGCGTTTTCGCGTAATTTTATACTCCTGTATATTTTTTATAAGGCGTAGTATCAAAAAGAAAATAATTAAAACCGTTATAGTATTAGGCTATAAATATTTAACTTCGATTGATCTCTTCTTTCCTAGGCTATTTGTCATCGAATTAATTATCTACTAATTAGTATCCGTAAAGTCTTTACTTATTTACGTAAACTTAAAAAAGTAACAAAAGTAATCGTAAAAGTTAGTATTGAAGTAGTGAGGATATTTAAAGCAAAAGAAGCATCTAGAGAGTAAACGCTACAGGTAAAATGTTATAAACATCTTATCCAAGTAGTGGAATTTTGCTATACACTGTGCTAATCTTTCTTCTAGAAAGTGGTACTTTATTGTACACTCTGCGAATACTACTTCCAGCCAGTAGCACACTATCATGTACTCTGCAGGAATGCATTTTTCAGAGTGGTATGTTAGCATATACTCTTGTCAAGGTTCATTCCGCAGAGTAACCATTTATTTACTATAAGGATATATGGTAATATCCACAGAAATGCCTATATAAAACTTCAACTATTATCAACTTTAAAGCAGTTTTAAAAACTACTAACGGCCCCATAACTTTCCGTAATACTTAAGTTAAGCCTTACATCAGGGTAACTAATGATAAAGACCCTTATACCAAACAATCAAGTTAACACGAATCTCTTTTGCCCGTTATCGATAAGTTGATAGAACGTTGCCAGCGTGAATCACCCTTGAAAAAAAGAAATATAAAAAAATATTAATACACACCGAATCACATTTACAATACTATTTAAGTAAATATTAAAAGGATGGATAACGAAAACTTAACATTAAAGCTTCAAATACAAGGCATTATTAAAAACTTGAACAAACCTTTAAAAAAAGAGATAAAGTTGAAATTAACAACTTATTAACTCAAAAGGTCGTATGATTCGTACCGAAGGCTGAATTTAACGTCTAAAACCCAAATATTATGATCTTTAAGTCGAAGATTATCCACGAAATTAAAAGTACAACGACGAACCAACCGTATGAAAAATCATGCCTCATCGCCCAAGGATACAGTAATAAAGGCAAAAACGAAATTCTTACATAGTCGCCAACGATTTAAAAGATTGACTAGAGCTTGGTAGTTGTTTTAGCAGCAAATTTATTAGTTAAAACTAAACGTAAGTTTAAGATTAATAGCAGAAATATAATACAATCCTACATGTAATTAATAATGAATATATAACAGATTATACTACTGAAATTTCCATATGAATTACGTGATATTTACTTTTTGAAAACAGGAATACAATATATAAAGCCTTTATACAAACTAATTAAAATAAACATTTACTAGTTCCTAACCTATTAATCGTATTTTTAATTATGGTCAGGAATAATGTCTTTAATATAAAACATGTACTTACTAGTAACTTAAAAAAAACGTCTATCTAATAGATATATAGATTAACAATACTCATTTTATTAAAACAATTGGCTTTATAATATTGGAAGAACAAATAATTGAAGATTTAAATTTTTAAAAACATAAACCGGTTACAATGTTAGCGAAAATAACCAACTTGACTTTAACAGATCGTTAATCCGTAAACTTAATATTAATATTGGCCTTAACTTTCACTAAAAGAGCTAAGGTGCTAACTCGACTATAATCGACAAAATTAACGTATCTAAGGCTTAACGGTACCTCAAATAACGTACTTGTGATAGTTATATCGCTATCTTATATTAATAGGAGGCTTTTTACGATTTATTCATTACTATATAAGCACAAAACCTAACGGATAATAACTTCAATTAGTTAAATTAGAGGCTCGAGTGGTAAATGCGGAACTTGGACCGAGGAATTAATATGGTTCGATTAATCTATTAAGAGCCAAGTAAATAATCTTTACAAATAAATCTTTTATAAACAATACTGACCTATTTTTATAGATAGGTTTCCTAATAATCATTATTAACGAAAAAAAACCGAAAACCTAATTCAATATTACCAGTAACATGATTTATTAAACTTTTGTCAAATGTAAAAATATTATAGCAAATATGCTAACTTTAAGGATTTACGGCATGATGGTAATCTTTAATGTAGGTATAACACTGTGGAAAACCTTTAACTTTAATAATAAGAAGCTAAAGATTCCTCCTATTCCGATGGTAATCTATATCGACTCAAGGAATTTATTTGAATACCTTTCGAGACTCGGAACTACCAGGGAAAAACGCCTGATAATCGATGTGATAACACTCCGTAAAGTTTATTAAAACAAGGAGATTAAGTAGTTCCGATAAATTATGAAAAGAACAATCGTACTTACGTTATAATGAAGTTGTTACCAAATAAAGCCTTGAAAAAGTTTGTGAATGATAATAGGTTAATCATACGTATTGAGAGCTACGTTAATAGGCCGCCTGATAAGGCCAAGTCATATAACAGTTAAAGATATGTTAGTAAATTGAAAAACTATTAGGGGAATAAAAATAACAACTTGTTTAACTAGCACAACTTAATTAAAGTTTTACACGATTTTGTAGCAAAAGAACTTTTTATGGGAATCGATAAAGTCGAACCTCGGAGCCGTGCGATAATTAACGGCAATTGTGTCTAATTTTTATTCAAAAAGGTTTAATTTAAGATAGAAGCCAATTGAAATTGTTAGTTGTCAGAATAGTTAACGAGGTTTCAGTTTAACGATTGATAGAAAATATGAGTTAACCACACTGGCTTACATATATAAACTAAAAAGCCTCTAGTATTAGAATAATTGTAATTACAGTACAGTATGTTAATTTTATTTACAGTAAAGTTGACTATACCAACTGTAAGTTGAGTGTATTATTTTGTATGCAACTACTTTATTTTATTGCAAACCGAATATAGTATGGCTTCACTTCACATTAAGTCATGGACAAAAAAATTGACTATATAAATTGCTATGCAGATCGTCTAGCAGTCTATTAAACCTAGAATAATACATACACTACTTAACTACTGTAATACTACTGTTACTTGAATCAATCGAATCGATAACGTTGGAACGTCTAAAGTTCTACTAATATATTGTGTATAATACATCACCTGTTATTTATAGCGTTTAGCTGAAGAAGAGAGAATTGATTAATAACCGGATTTGTTATAGATTCAATACATTTTACCACTATTACGACGATAGTTTTTACGATTATTAAATCCGTTTGAATTTTTTTCTTGTTGTTAGTATCAATGTGGTTGTAGCTTTCAGTCCAAAGACCTTAGACCAAATCTTAAACATTAAGGTCCTCTATATTTACGATTATTGAGTGTGTCATTACACGATCTTTTTATTCTAATCGTGGAAATTATCACCTTGGGGATATATATAGACCGAGTTTGATATATAGGCTATTATAGTCGTTAACGTAGATTATAGTTCATTAAAAAAACTTTTATAAGTTGTATTTAAACGTTGTAAAGCGTATTAAAATTCGTTTACACCTGTAATTAGCGTATGTACCTAGTTACAAAGTATGAATTTACTAATATAGACTTTTCTCATTGCTTTCTAACACAATATAAATTTGTCAAGTATTTGACTGAGGATATATATCAGGGTTTCTCCTTTTTTTTCCCTAGTCATTATTATTTTTTTACTTCAATATAGCTCAATTCGTATGTTATTATGTAAGGTGAATGTCGTATTTGAAATAACTTTTTATATCATCGTAAATCTTTCGAAATTTTCTAGCTTTAGCTAAAAACTTTGGGTATTTATTCTTCGTGTGTTTTGAGAGGGTATTAAAAATAACAAGCAAAAATCTGAGGGGAAAACCTCTATTTATTATCAAATACTCAAGAAGGGCATTATTTTCGTTTTGAATAGGTTATAGAGTTTCTATAATACCTTTCTACATTATTCACAATCTTCGTACAATCTGTAAAAAACTTGTAATTAATATTCACCATTTTAATAGGTTTAAAAGAAAGGTTATATTAATCGTCTTGATCGTTAATAGTATTTCCTGTCATTAACTTAAGCTTTAAAACCTCAAAATCATAATAATAAGAGTAATTGTTAGTCGTTTAACCCGAAGATAAAGTTTTGTGATAAAACCTGTGATAACTTCATACGTATATGCATACCTATTATAGGAAACTTTGCTTTGAAAGACTTGGTGACTTTAGGGAAATCTTTAAAGAATTTAGGTGGTTTAACTATGTTGAAAGAAGTTTTAAGGTATAAGATGAACTTGGTAATTGTAAGAAAGGTTTTGGGAAAATTCACGATTTTATTTATTCAACCAATAAAGAAAGTCGAGTTAAATTTCTCTTATTGCATTCGCGATTGTTAATTCGCATGCTTTACCACTATTAAAAGCGTATACCACGTAATTATGTGAATATGTTAGGCTATCAAGTAAATTAAAAAATTCGTTATTGTCAATATAAATAAAAATGGTGCCAACGGAAAAGTTAAATACTTAATCTAGTTAGATATTAGGATATAGTTCCTTAAAACGTATATAAGGGTATTGGAAGTTTTTTACGCCTTCAACCTTTTCGTAGAATTTGACGATAAATATTTTAAGGATATTTTTCAAGTTATACCAGATCAAGAAAAAAATTTTGTGGGCTTTTTCTTGTTTGAAATAAAGATTTTATGGTTTCGGGAATTCGTTTTCAACTTACTTTCAACTATTTTTGGATTTTTATTTCATATTTAAATAATCCAATCCGTTAAATATTCGTGAAAATCTTGATGAACGTAGAATCCTCGATTAACCTTATCAGGATTTAAATCGAATATAAATTAAACGATGAAATTGGTTAATATTTTTTCATTAAGTTGGTATTGACATCTTCAAACCAGAGATTTTTATTGTAGCTTTTGACAAAAAGAAATCCCAGTGTTTTTATATCCATCATTTTTGAGCTTTCTAAAGCTATCATAACGTTTAGCTTGCAAATTGATATTAATTTAGGTGGTGTAAGGAGGTTTGGGTAATGAAATTTGACGATTTGAGAATATGAGAACTTGGTAGTTTGGGTAAAGTAACTAACTTGACGATTTGGTATGGAGTTGCGCAATGTAGCTTTCTAAGTACAACTTGGTAATTTTTGGTGTTTCCGCTTGTTTTAATGATCTTAACAATTTAATTAACGATTATAATGTAAGAAAAGAAAAAAAGTGATGTAATTGTGAAAAGAATAGTGTTAAGAGTAAAGATTATATAAAAAAGTAGGGTTGAAAGTTATTTGTCATCATTTAAAGTCAAAGGTTATAAGCTGTAGAACTTAGTTGGTTTTGCAGTAGTAATACTCGCAATAATATTCAGCTAACCGTTTTCTTACTTAACCATCTTTAAAACTTTTAGTAGTTAATCTTAACGATTTTCTTCAAAAAAGATTTGATGAAAATTTATTGGTGTTTTTGGTAATAACGATACCATTGCTACTTTTAGGTGCCTGCAAACCACAAACACATTCAAAAGTTTTCTTTTTTACTATTTGTAAGTCGTAAACGTAGCAATAATGCCATTTACAAGAATTTTTCCACTACTCTAACGTTAATGTAAAGCGTAACTAGGAAGTAACTTCTTCTTTTATCTTGCCAATTTCTGCGTAACCTAATAAGTATTGATTAGTATTGGTAAGACTTTAGAAGTTATAACAATATCGATTCGAATCGGTTGAAGTAATAGTAGTATTGTATAGTCTAGTAGTAATTGTATTGATTAGTATTGGTAAGACTTTAGAAGTTATAATAATATCGATTCGAATCGGTTGAAGTAATAGTAGTATTGTATAGTCTAGTAGTAATTGTATTGTTTTAGGTTTGACAGACTGCTAGCCGATCTGCATACTAATTTGTATGACCAATTTCTTAGCCTATACCCTAGTATAAAATAGGTACATACTGTATTTGAACTTACAGCCAACCCACAAAACAATACACTTAACTTGCAATCAGTATAGTTAACTTTACTTACAGTAAAGTTTACTTACTATACTGCAATTATTACTATCCCAACAGGATAACAATTAGAAACTTACAAAGGATTTGGATTATTGAAAAGGTCTTATTGAGGCATATGAAAAGTCTGTCAGTTATAAGAAGATTGTTTTATGAGAAGGTTATCTCGCGCCTTGCTTCTCGCATCTTATGTCTCTCGTCTCACTTCTTGCATCTCACATCTCGCGTCTCACTTTTCGTATCTTACGTCTCATATTTCGCGTCTCGCCGGTTTCATATATATTATGTAATAAGGACATTGCTTTTCTTTTTTTGGGTTCCGTAAACTTGTTGTACTTACATGGGGGGATATATATAATGACTGGTACACGTTAGCAGGTTTGAGAAGGCATGTATTCCTGGCTGCCTGCATATCTTATATACTTAGCTCAGCTGAGCTTCTAGTTCTAGTTTCTTCCTCTCCTACCGTCAGAATATTACACTGTTTCAGCAATATATTGCCTTCTACAACGCTACCAACGTCTTTGCAATAAAAATTAACAGTTTTACAAACTTAAACACAAAATTGCAAATAGTAAGGAAAAGCTTTGATAATATTATTAGTATTATCTTAACGGTTCAATGTTAACTTTACTTGTATTTTACTTATATTTGCGTGTAACGATTGAATCGCTTTCATTACTAAATACCTAAAAAAAGCTATGATATACAAAAAGCTCCTAAAGAAATTGAGGAAAGAATTTAAATTGTACCAGATCAACGATACTTTTAATACCAGAAAAGGATTGTTAATAACGCATAAGTTATCTTTACTTATTTTTAGTAAAATACTTATGTATAAAAAGCTAAGTAAATAAAATAAACCTTATAGAATTTAGATATTACAAATCTAAATATAGTAGTTAAACCCGTTAATAGTTCTATTACCTTCTGCATTACATGTGTAAAATCGTACAAAAAACCCATCAAGTCCAATGAAAATCCTTAAACCAAGAGAATTAATTAATATAACCCCCCCTACTAATCCTTAACCAGCTGGTAAAACGACAACAATATAAACAACTATTTTTTTAAAAAAATGCACAATAAAAATAAGCATAGCGATAAAAACTACAAACCTAAACAAATATGGACCACGGCTTGTCTAATGCAAAAATTCAAATCTAACAACGAACTAGCTACCAAGTAATATACTAAAAGCATTATGAATATACTAGATAAATATTAAAGGAAAACAACTGAATTGAAATTAATAGTTTTCTCACAAACAGTATTGTTCAACTTACGCTAATAGCACAGTTTTTTTTTAGCAAAAACTCGGAGCAGTTTTGGAGTTTTTACTAAAGCTAAAGGAAATAGAGATAACTAAGGTGAGATTCGAACTAATAACTTTAAAAAGGTATGCCAAGTAGGTAACCACTACATCATACACACGGCAGCTGAGAGCAACACTGGCTCTTCATGTTGAAATTTGCCAGCGTCTCTCGGCATGATAGTGTTGATGAAACTGATTGGACAAGGTAGGGAAGAAAGAGAGGTGTGGAGGGCCAGATCTCGTAAACGGAAAAACTTACCACACTTCCTAATTAAGTTTAGCGTTATCCCAATCAGGTATTGAACGCGAGTTTCAAACGAACGCAAACACACGTTTGTTGATGAACTGAATTCAACGTACGTTCCTTTGCTTGGTAGGATTGAACTGCTGGAAAAGCAGTCAATTGCAGTACAGTCAAGTCAACTATTCTTACAGTTAGTTGATTGTACTGGCTGCAAATTGACTGTAATTTGTGTGATTTGACTGCATTGACTGCATGCAAGTCAAGTGCAGTAGGTGCCCACTTCAAAGTGGGGCACGGTACAAAGCAGTTGGCCATACAAATTAGTGTGCAGACCGGCTAGCGGTCTGCCAAACTTAGAAGTAACAACATCACCACTTTCAATGCAGCACCAGTTACTTCGACCACAGAGATTCGAATAGACTACGTTGCAACGATAAAGGCCTACCAACATGAACAGTATTTGGGCTGGCCCTACCATGCTGGAGCTTCGTGGCCGAGCCTCGTGGCGTTTGAGTTGCGTGAAGCGCGTTGGTCGGCGACAGCTGCAGGTTCTTCCACTTTGCCAACATTGATCTCCCAAACACAAACAGGGGGATTGCAATGTGACCGCCGGCCGAAAAGTAGGAGACCGTTCAAATGCATGATAGAAACTACTTTGAGAAGCCAAATGCACATGGCGCCGCCGGGTACAAAGTTCAAAATATATATGAAGTACATCTCATGCATGTCCTGGAGCTCATCCCCTTCTCAGTCCCAAGCAAGACTTATTTACGAAGCCCAACTTGGATCATCTAGGGACCAAGATGTCTGGCACGGCACAGTGATGTACTGCAGACTTTGAAAGGTTTTTTGTGGTGGTATACCATGTTGATCGTACAACCAAGCTTGCACATACTGTTTGTCCCTGGAGTGAGGCCTGCCTTCCACGTCCAGCATTGTGGAGAAGCTCGAACTCAGAACTGTAACGTTTCAACCCCGCCTTCGACACCATATGAGAATGGCAGTGACGTAGTATATAACACAGTGGTAGCATGGAGGATTGAGATGCATTCCAAGCATGACTTACACTAAGGAAATGGCTACCCGGGGTCACAGGAAGAATGTCTGAAGGATTAGAGGGATCCGCAGGCGCTAGATAAACTTAAATAACAACAACAATACAATTCGCCTCCTCACCCCAAATCTTCTTCCAAATTCCTCCCGATCCCCACGTAGCCAACAGCTATTCCTGGACAGTGAGTACATTGCCCTTGTTTTATTTTGAAGGCTAGGGGTTGGGTAGGTAAGTTCCAACAGGTTACATGTTGATAGGCCTAGCCAATGATAGGCCTTTAAACGTTGCAACGTCATCGATTCGAATCGTGGTCGAAGTAACAGTAGTATTGCGTGGTCAAGTGGTGGATGTATTGTTCTAGGTTTGGCAGACCGTTAGCCGGTCTGCACATTAATTTGTATGGCCAATTGCTTGGCCCGTGCCCTAGTCTGAATTGGGTACATACTATACTGTACTTGACTTTACAGTCAATGCAGTCAACCCACAAAACAATACACTCAACTTGCAGTCAGTATAGTCAACTTACTTGACAGTACAGTTGACTGACTGCACTGCAATTACTACTGTCCCAACATTACAGGTATATAATGTTGGGGTGACTTTTTGTGCTGTGACTTATCGGCCTTGCGTGCGGATGAAAACACCTAACGTTATGGCCCGATCTTCACTCAGACTTCACTAGGATCTGCCTTTTTCGCATCAATGTAGTGTTTGTTGGTGGCTGCAATGCAAACGTAGCACAGTGACATGACATTCTTCAACCCCCTGATCAGTCAATGGAGGCACCAAATCCCGACCCCCATTTGAACTTCCTCCAATAGCAAGAATTACAAGTGTTATTTATATACGGATTTTTTAGCAGCCATTTTCAGAGATTCATGTTCTTTGGGCCCCTGTGGCTAACGTTGTGAATTCTTTTTTTGGGGTTTGTAGAGTTTAATGCCTGAAGTTGTTGGTGATGCCCGTAGCTCGTCATGTTTGGCCTCCCCACCGGACGCAACCACAGTATACGCTGTTGACTAAATTTCCAGGAACCATGTCAGGCTACACTTACAGACTGAACCACCCAGGATCCTGGGCAGACGATCAGACAGCAACCCAACTTGGAAAGCCTATCGACTTCGCATCGAAAGTCCAGGTTCCACCGCTGCCCCTCCTCCAACCTTCCCTTCTCGACACTCACCAGAGGGATCCAGTAAACTGCAGCTGAGATTTCCGGATCGCATCCAGAAAAGTCCCCCAAACCCCATCCACTCAGGCTTTTGGCGGCCCCAGCAAGTTGTGGCGCCAGAAAAACGCACGCGCCTTCTTGCCGAGGACATACATGGGTATCGTCGTCAGGGTCCCTGCCATGGTGATTCCGCCGACGGTGAAGAAGGCCAGCCGGACGCCCTGGTTCGCGATCCAGTCGTTCGCGAAGAACGACAGGCCAAAGGAGAACATCGTCTTGAGGCAGTTCATGCTGGCGAACGCCTCGGCGGCGTATTCGCGGTGGCTGTCGACGACGTAGGCGGTGATGCCGGTGGCGCCTAGAGGGAGGCGACAAGGTCGCGTCAGGTCACGGATGTCGCGGGCAGCAGCCGAGCGCGTTCTCGCTGCCTGGTGGTGGAGTAGGAGGAGGTGGTGGTGGTGGAGCGGTTTGGAGGACCAGGAAGCGCACTTACCTAACTGGCACCCCAGATTGATCATCCCGAGACAGAGAATGACAGGGACGGGCCAAGGGTCTTTTCTGGAGAGGCTCTCGCCCCAAGCAAAGAAGCCAGTCCCAGTCAAGACCATGAACGTGACCATGATGGGGAGGCGGAATTCTGGCTCGTAAACACCCTTGTTCTTTCTGGCCATGTACTTGGCTAGGCCGTCCACAATCGGGCCCGAGACGGCGGTGCCCAGGATGGTAGCCACGAAGGCGGAGATGTTGGTGGCTCCGACGGCGGCAATGGAGAAGTGGTAGGGCGGGGCGGAGAAGATCTGCGAGAGGACGAAGGACACCAGGACGAGCCATGACATGGCCGCTGTGAAGAGGAACGAGGCCCAGAGCACGATGGGCGACCCCAACATGCACAGCGGCCGGGCGAAAGTGCGAAGCACCGGCGCTGGGTCCCAGTACCCCGAGTAAGGCAGGAGTCCTCTCCAGTAAGAGATTCGCTGCTCGCCGGCGCCGCGCTGCGGGCTGTGGGACCTGCTTCGCGCCACACGAAGATTGGGGACCGGCTTGTGCATGGGCGCCGTGTTGGGTTCTGACGGGTTTGGCTCGCGCTTCTCTTGGCAAACGGTCGGTCCAGCACTCGCTCCTCGATCCATATCCAGGGTGTCGGATCGATGGTAAGCCGTTTCTGGCATGAAGAAGAAGACGAGAGCCAGCAGGACCAGAAGAGCCGCTCCCATGGCATTCAACGTGACGCGAAATCCGCCATGCTGGATGATGAGTCCGGCTGTGGACAGAGCCTGGTGTCAGCAATCCGAAAGCGTGGGTATATATATAGTTATGGGTCGCCCGGCGTGCGCAGAATAGCGTACCAATGGGGGAAGCAAGATTGATGCCGCCAACAATCCCCATGTTGAACAGCCCTGTGCGGTAGCCTCTCTCGTGCACGAACCATACGTCGGCGATGGAGGCTGGTATGAGGCTTTCAAAGGGGGCGATCATGATGCCTTGGACCGCCCGAGCAGCTGCGAGTGATCTGAATGTTTTGGACGCGGCTCCCCAGAAGCAGGTCAGAACCAATCCCAGTGCCGCGAAGAGATAGATGGGTCGTTTGCCAATTTTGACAGCAATGGGGTTGAACAACAGTCCGCTGATGCCTATACACAGGATGGCGGTTCCCTGGAGCCCGAAGGTGATCTGTTGCAGAGGCACTGCAAATTCATCGGCAAGCGGCGTCAAGGCAGATGTCAAGAAAGGTCCCAAGGCTAGAAGCGCAGTGGATCAGCAGTTGTTCGCTGTACCCAATGCTCCATTCCGTGGGCATGCCACCATGGAATGGACTCACCGCCACAGCAGCCCGTTCCATACATGATCGCCACCATGAACATTTCCTTCTTCCACCTGGGCCAGTTGTAGGGATCGTTGGGCGAATCTGATGGCTGTGGCACCAACACAATCTTACCAGTCTCATCATGCTTCAAATGGACCTGATCAGAAGCCGAATCGTCCGAATCCGGTCCTGAGTCGTTGAGCAGCGACGTGCCCGGCACGCGCTCGAGTTTGCTGTCTTCCAGAATTCCAAGGCCCATCTTAACTGCGTCTTTCAACCTTCGGGTGCCAGCCTCATGCAAGTGACATGCTACCCGTGGAGAAGCGAAGCAGTCTGATTGATTTGCGACTCGTATTTATTATGCCTTGTTGGACTTACAACGCACTACACCAATCTTTATTCCGCGGTGAGCTATTGCAGATGACAAGTCGGAAGGTGTCCCAGGATGCCAACTTGTAGTACAACCCAATATCGTGAACTTGTTTGATGGCAAGACTTGGCGTCGGACTGGACCACTTTATGTTTGGGAGCGCCCTGGCTTGGCGCTACGATCTCGAGCTGTGGGCTAACTGCTGCAAATTACAGGAAGAGTTAGTGATTCCCGATTCTGATCATCCATCACTAGACGAGGCAACGGAGTGAACGTGAAGGAGCCCCGGAAGGGAAAAGAAAAAGGAGGCGGAGGGGGGTCCACGAATGTCAAAGAACCAATAAGATTGATTGCTGGTGAAGGAAAAACAGCGATTGAGTTAAGCAGGACAAGAAGGATATTTGTGCTTGGCCATAGGCCTGTCTACCTGCCACACCACACCGCTACCGGAAAAACTTAATCCAAAGGTAGCCCAGGCCAGTTTACCACCAACTTTAAACCTCAACATCACGGATATCTTCCCCATATGGCAAGCACTGACCGCGCACAGTCCTACTTATCATCGAACTTGAATAATGTCAGAGAAATGCTGGACACTTATTACTGTCGATCGGCTACAACAAATATCACATGGCACTAGTCCGGACAGGTACTCATGCTGTTTTGATTTTGTTTGTTGTTGTTGCTTCTCTAGTAGAGATGTAGTCAAATCTAACCTGTTGCATACAACAGGTGTGGTATCTGTTGAAACTAGGGCTGGTCCTACTTGGGCCCCATTTATACAAGGTAAAACCTGGCCATGCCAGAGGTTAGTTCTAATTGGGTTTGGTCTTTGCAAGATGGTGGGTATACTGTGGTGGTAAGGGAGAGAGAAACCATACTGGTCAGGTATTTGGTCCGTACGCCACACTCGCCAAGAATGCTCGCCCTACCCAAAACAGTATGTACCTCACATATTCAGAGAGTCCAATTTGTATAAGGAGCGTCAAAATAAAGTGTTCAAATTTGTGTACGTTCTTGTTCGGTAACGTGTTTTGTATGGATACCACGTGCGCATGGCATCGTGGGCTCTACTGTAGAGAAACAAAATAAACAATTTGCGTTTCTTGGGCAGACGTAAACAGTAAAAAAAAATGTGGTCTGCTAGGCCAAATGTGGTTAAGTTTACCTTCTAGGGTGGCACAGACCAGACACCGGCCCGGGATGGTTTCTAACTAGTACGATACCGTAGTAATTGCTTAGGTGCGGGAACTTTTGCCCTTGATTTGCTGCACTATGTGAGGTACGTACCGTGCACAAGCCACCATGTGCGCTGTTTGCCGGTACTAAACCCAATCGGGAATTGTGTCAGGTGCTTTGGCGGATCCAAGCCAGCATCCGAAGCATGTACCGGATCCGGGATGCACACAAACTGTAATCCTCAAATATATAACCAATACACCCCCAGTTTTAGTTTTTCAGGTATTTCCTTTCCTTTACAACGTTCTAATCGTTGAAAGATCTATTACTACAAAGTTAGTGATTCAGTACCTTGAGCTAGGAACCAAGTAAACCCTTAAAAATACGTATTTTTGTTGAGTGAACCTTAGTTTGTTTATGCTGAAATATCTCAACACATCTTTTCAAATCCTTAATGTTAAGACTTACCGACAAAGTCTATGTACATCTACATAATCCCCTCAATTCTTCACTCCTCCACAACAATGACTTCAATCGATCTACCTATTGGCTTTCCTTCCGAGGGATCTGGCTAAGGATATGGCTATAACACGTCGACGAGTAAAGGATTTGCCAACGAGATTAGCCCAGACGTCCGTCAAATCCGAGCGCATATTTCAGCCTTTTGGATTAGTTAAGATTATCTCATGAGTGACCAAGAGTCTATCTAACACGCTATTGCAATACTCGCTAAACAGGTAACTAGCCTAATTACATCGTATTACAACGACTGACTTACCAAAGGCTGCATCAATTCTAGGACCAGCTCCAGATGTACCAGTTCTAGGACTAGACTTTTAAATAGCTGAGCGTAACACTTAGCTGGCGCCAGCGTTGCAAATCAGGAATATTAGGTTGTATATTACTGTGGATATTATTAGATGTCACCTTAGTTAGCAAGCTTAGGGGACTACGTTTGAGGAGTGCATGATAGCTTGTCACGCTGCAGAAGGCACTCTTGCGGAGTGCATGATAGCGTGTCACGCTGCAGGAGGCACTCTTGCAGAGTGCATGATGGCGTGCCACGCCCCAGGAGGGATGTTTGGCAGAGTGCATGGTAGAGTGTCACGCTCCGGGTGAGAGCTTATAAGCTCTCTCACCTGAGGCGTGCACTGTCTGGATGCCTCTTCTCACTCTTGCATCCCAATAACTTACCTTACTACTTGAAATACTATACTGTCTCCTTCTTACGTTGATGTACAGAGACCTTACCGACAATTACAATTACATTAGGTGCTATACCGGTCAATTTTAAGATTGAGGATTAAGAGTTTAATACGTTTTAGAGCTTCGGAGAAATTTGTTGGTTGAAGAAGGTGTTTTCAAACTAGTTGTTTTTATGTACGCTCTAGCGGAGTTTGACAATATTGGGAAAAACAAGGTTACTTTTCTAGTAGCTTTAAAATCTGATTTATCAACCAAAATTGTACTAGATAAGTTGATGGACGTTAAATAAATAAATTATTTAGGTTTGATATTGTAAGTGGTTTATTTGTGTATAAACTCAAAGGATTTCTTGCATTTGAAATGTTAGATATTAAGTTTTAAGTTATTTAATAAATAGTTGTCATTGAACTAACAATGTAAATCTTTGAAGGGACTGGGCAAAAGCTATCGTTTAAGGCGGTCAGATACTATTTATAACTTTTGATAAAAAAGAAAAATAGGCTACTGGTTATGGGCTATTATGGAGTTAGTGATAAGGAGTAGCTTAGTTACGTAACTGATCATATAGTGTAGGCATACATAGGAACAAACCAAGAGTAATATATAAACATAGTAATTGCTAAGGCTAGATCCTTGGCAACCACTAGCTTAGGTATTAACTTATAATATTTTTTAGTTCAAAGAGGGGGGAGGGGGGTTCTTTATAGTTATAAAAGGTGTCTATGGGCTACGAAACACCCGAACACTTTATAAAAGATATTAAAACACGTTAGCCTAATTGTACTTGTGGATTACTTATTTACAAATGGCGTAAAACGTTATGATATCGTATAAAAGATGCTTCTTTACCATAAAGCGTTTTGGTATATTGTCAAAGATATCCTTTTGTTAAAGAGTTCTATACATGTTTCAAAGCGGCGTAAAATGTTGTAATATTGTATAAATAATACCCTCTTGCCGTAAAAAGCTTGAACCTATCGTAAAAAGTGGCCTAACAAATCGTAAAATGTATTAACGCTAATCACATCCCTCGTTATAAATAATCCTGTTGGTAGGGCTTTGGACTTTGCAACGTTGTCGATTCGAATTGGTTGAAGTAACAGTAGTATTACGTGGTTAAGTGGTGGACGTATTGCTATAGGTTTGGTAGACTGCTAGCCGGTTTGTATACTAATTTATATGGACAATTGCTTAGCCCATGCCTTAGTATGAAGTGGGTGCATATTGTACTTAACTTTAAAGTAGACCCATAAAACAATATACTCAACTTGCAGTCAGTACAGTTGACTTTATTATAAGTAAAATTGATTTATTGCACTGCAATTATCACTGTTCTAACAATAGCGGCTTTTTGGTTTATATATATACATCAGTATGATCAACCAATTGTTTCCAGTTACTATTGAATTATCTTTTCGTTAACTAGCCAAGCCCCTGCTAATTCCACAGTTAAATTGAACTCAATTACCCCACGGCTTCGAGTTCTAACTTTATTAATTTGTACAAACAAGTTTTTTCCATCACAAATTAATGTAAACTTATAACTTGACCATACCAACTAATTAAGTTGCCGGTCTTAATTCTCTGGTACTATTCTAGTTTGCCAGGATACCCCTGTTTGCTGGTACGTAACTTGACCTTAATATGTAGACTATTAACGTAGCCATCGATTTCTATAAACAGTTAATTACTATTTACAAACTTATTTAAGGCTTTATTTAATATTAAATTTGTTATAAAACTAACCATATTATTTTTATTACTAACACATTATAATTCCTTAGCTTCTTTGTCTTTATAGGTTTTAAAAATGTTATTATATTTATTATTAGGCGTTCTTCGCTGGTAGTTTCGAGTTTCGAAAGGTATTCAAATAGATTTCTCGATTTTGTATAGATTAATACCTGGATAAGAGAAATCTTCAACTACTTGGTAACGATATTGAAATTTTCCTATATTATTATACCTATACTAAAGCTAGTTATTATTGCGTATATCTTTGAGGTTAGCATTCTTTGAGCAATTTTTCTACATTAAATAGAGGTTTAATAAATCAGGTTTCTATTGATATTCAACTAGTCTTCTTATAACCTATCTTTATTAACGATCGTTTTAAGGAATCCAATTTATGACGATGATTTTGTGTTATTTATAAAGAAACTATCCGTAAATATTCATAACTTGGTGTTTGATAGGTTAATCAATAACATATTAATTCCCCGTTCTAAACTCCTTATCTATTATTTCAACGTTTCATTCAGTTGATTAAAATTTTTATCCGTTAGGTTTTGTACTTATATAGTACTCGATAAATTGTAGTTAGTCTCCGATTGGCATATGGTAACGATATAGCTACTAGGGGCACATTATTTTGGGTATTTTAAGCCCTATTTACATTAGTCTTATTTATTATAGTTAATTCAACGCTTTGACCTTTTCAACAACAACTGACGTAAGATTCGTTAAAATTATTCTTGTTGATTAAAGACTCGTTAAATTTAAGATATTTGCCTTTCGTCAAAGTTGTGACTAGCTTGTTACTCCGGAACTTTGAATCCTGAATTATATATTTTTTCGATACCATTAAGTCAGCAGTTTCAATGAAAAGGGTATTATTAATTTTCATACCTACCAAAGCGAAATTTTCATCTTATGTTATTAGTAAGCACGGGTAGTAAATTAATAATCTTATATCTAATTTAAAATTAAAATACAGTTGGTAGGCTAGGATTTAATAGACGTATGTTTCAGCTAATCCTTACAATGGCTTAATACATCGTATAATCGTCCATAAAGGGTATTTATCACAAGGTTTTAACATTAGTTGTAATCAAATTATTCTTTGTGAATCAGTCATTAATTACATATATATTTAAGTAATATCACAGTTATTAAGAGTGAATTTTTCATTAGTTTTTGGTAAAAAATTGTTACCAAAGCGATTACTAAATATTAGCTAATCTTTTAAATTGTTGTCGATTTCATAATGATCCATATTTTGTTTTTATTATTGTATCTTTAAGAAATTAAGTGTAAATTTTTGTATAGCTGCTTCATGGTTTTACTTTGAACTTTGTATAAATTCTCGTGTGTATATTACTAGATATCTCTATAGTTAACAAGTGTGGGAGACCACGTTTGTGGAGTGTATAGTGGAGTATCAAGCTCCGGGAGGTAAGTTAGTAAAGTGCATAGTAGAGTGCCACGCTCCAGGTGAGAGCTTATAAGCTTTTACATGAGACGTACACTCTGTAGATGCCTTTTCTACCTCTTGCAATTTATCTATATTATTACTTTAAATACTATACTATTTTCTTTATAAGTTGATATAAAAGCCTTACTAACACTGATTAGTAGCCAACTTGGTCAATTATACATAGCCTAGGAAAAAAAGACGAACCTTAGTTAAATACCTATAGTGGGATATTGTACCGGTCCCAATTATTTTATACTCTAATATTACGATTTACAAAAAACACCTATTATCGTGAAAATACTGTAAAACCCGGAATAACTTTAAAAAGACAACTTTAATACGATATTATCAACTCTGTTAGTATCTTTTATCTACTGAAAGCCTTGTTATGCTAGTATTAACTCGGTTGGTGCTTCGGACATATCTGGTTACTTCTTGAATAGTTGTTGTACATTACTTGGAGGGTACATACGTGAAAAGAGAAGGAAGTTACTACCTGTGCCTGTGTGACTACACAGATCAACTTCGCTGAGCTTCGCTATAGTTCTAGTTTTTTCTTCTTTTATCCTTAGAATACTACACTGTTTCAACATTATGTTACTTCCCTACACGCGTACCAATAATTGGTAGCTATAAGCTAAAGAGCTGAAAAGCACTAAACCTACCTTTTACTAGTCTGAAAAAGACAAAACGAAAGTAAAGCTACCAGTTTTTCCCTAGTAACAACAAAAACAATAACCCCCTACTCCGCCAAACCTTTCATTTTTCTTTCCTACTCTTTAACTCTACGATTCTCAACCTTTTCCCCTATAAACTACTACTATTAATTACTTTTTATCGCGCCGACCCCTATTATCCCCTTCCTCGTCGCCATTGTCACTTCTGTTAGTTCGTCCGCAGCCAAGTTTGCCGCCGCCGCTGTTGCTTTCCCCTGTTGTCATTAGCTACTAGCGCTGTATTTTCACTTTCCTCCCGCCGCCAATACCTCCGCTACACCATTACCACCATTACCCTCGCCGTTACCATTACCATTCTCATCGCAACCGTTAATAATCTCGCCGCAGCTATTATTAGTTTCGCCTCTATTTCCGTCGTCTTTCTTATAAGTAAACGTGAATTATGTACTTTAAGCATTCCTCTTTCATTAACACCCCTTCATACTCATAACTTAGTAGTTGCTCCCTATAACACAGCTGTTACTTTTATAAATATCCCTTTACTAACCTTTCTTTCGTCAATCTCTATGACACGCCTTTATACACTGGTTAATCTTGATATAGATTCCTTCCCCGAACCAAAATAGGCTAGTCGTTTAAAATAATAGATAACAGAGATAAATGAAACCTTTTATAAACGCCTCAATACTATTAATACAAGTTTATGATAATGAATAAAGAATTACCAAATGATTATGGCAAGTCGTTTTAAGGAACTTAAACGTAACAGAAATAAATATTTTCGCTTTTGTAATCCTCATCCTTAAAGTTCTCGTCCCTATCTCTACAGCCCTCTACCTCGTCCTTAAAGTCCACGTCTTCGTAATAACCGGGCTACTCCAGTCTCTCTATTTTCGCTCGTTAACACTTTTAGCTGCTTAAAAAGAGAAAAGAAAGGCGTTTATAACCCAAAATAATATAGTCCGTTTAATATAGGCATCTTTATGGTAGACTGTAACATTATTTTCACTAATATATAGAGTTTCTAGAATCGTTTAAAAAGCTTTACCAAGTTCAATCCCGAAGTAAAAAACTAAATCGTATCTATATTTAGCAATTTACTATAAGATTCCTTCATATTTTGGTAAAATACCAGTATTTTCAATGAGAAACACTTTAAACTAATCTTTTTAAGTTTAAAAGCTATTATAAGGGTAGTAACTCAACGATTTTAAATAAACACTAACTAAGTTATTAAAAAGTTCCAAAAATTAACCTTTAACTTATGAAATCTTATAAAATACGAACACGGTTTAAAAAACATATTTAGAACAAGTTAAAATACGCGCGAGTAATCGATACTTTGGATCGACGAAACGAAAATCAATACGAGTTTATGATTGATATTTAGTTTTAACTAAATCTAAACATTAAATAAAACCTTCGCCCTCCGAACTATAAGTAAAGCCTCTACAAATATATATATCAAATTAAAAAGTTTAAAACCGTTTTACAAGTAATAATTAACCGTAAATACCCTTATTATAAACTTGTTATTAAGGATAGCCACAAAAAGTATAACTCTCGGTATTTTTAAGAAAAACTACAATACAAAAATACCAACTTGTATAAAGATAAAAAAGATATAATAAGAAACTCAGAAAAATAAATACCGTATTTGCGAGCATAATCGTATACCTCACGATTATAAGCATAATACTCGCGAGGCTAAGGTTAAGTTTTGCGAGAAGCGTCGCAATGATAATCGTCGCGGCGATTATAATAATCTTTATTGCGATAATGATTATCTCCGTAAATGTAGTCGCTACTGTAAACGAGTTAGTAATGTTTAATCGGAATCATAAAATATTAACTATTAAGACTAAAGTTATAACGAGTTTAAATACTCTTATTCGCTCTTTCAAATGAGTAAAGTGGTTTTTTTAATCTAGGTTCCAAGTTTTGTTAATAAAACGCAACCAAGTCATTGGAAATACCCCTATTATAGGCAAGTTTACAAATTTCGCGATATTCTTTCCAAGTATCTTAAATCTTACCTGAAAATAAAGAACTTATTTTCGCAAGCTATAAAGAGAAGAATACTCTATATAGATTACCCAGCGCTTAACTATAAGGACGTCGCTTTACTTATGAAAAATAGAAAAGTCATCGTAATTAAACTAGTTAACGAGAAAGTTGCCCTTATTATAGGTAACTATAGCCTTTTATAAATTGCCGTACGCGACATGCTATTAAGGTTAAATTACACGTTATATTGAAATGAAAACACAGGTAAAAATCTTGTCGCCGATTCTTAATTAAACAGGTATTTCCCTCACTATATCGAAACTAACATTTTGTAAGCCAAATATTAAATAATCTTAAACGTTATAAAACCCTTTTTCCGACTTCTTACAAAGGCTTGCTAAACTTCTATAAATTTTAGCTATAAATTTAACGCAATATATAACCGTTTAAATTTTTTGAAGACCGGTCAAAATATATGTGGTAAACCAGCAAAATATTATTACCTATCTTTCTAATAACTGGTTAAAACCTGTGAGGCGAACATTCTTATATTTTTTTTTATTTGAAAATCACAAATTTGAGGTACCCTTTTTCATTTACAAAATAACCACGAATTCCGTCGTACATAAATTTTTACTAAAGCGGTAACTAAAAAGGTATTACGCGGTTAAAAGGTATATTTTCTAATTAAATAGATTCATCTTTTGAAGGGATTTTAATTTATATTTAACTTATAACATTTATATGCATTAAGCCCAATTATAAATTCAAATGCGCATTATATTTTTGAACTTTACAGTTTGAATTCTACGGCTATTAACATTCCTAATCATATACGTCTCAAAACTATTACAAATTGTAATAATACAGCCTATTTTCATATTAATTAAAACGGTGTTATGTAAACGTAATTGTAAATAATAGGAATCGGGAACGTAACCTTTGAAATTACTTACCTTACCCGTAAGGCCGTTTGTAATTCTCAAATAGCTCTCTTCGTTATAAACTACTTAGGCTCCGAAACCTCACCTACAAAAGCCGAATTTGTATTAAACCTACAATCGCCGAAAGAGCAAAAAAAAGTAATCTCGCCTTTTTCGAGAAATTCTCGTTAATACACAATTTAATACGCCCTTTTTGAACGTTATTGTTGGCTTTATTTAAGAACCGGTACGAATATTCATAAATATTGAACGAAAATCTATAGAAAATAAGAAAAACTTATATCTTGTCGATTGATAAAATAAGCCTTATGTTAAAGACTTGCCGGCTATTTTAACATTGAAACTCTGGATTACACATTAATATTAAAGACTAAGTTTAAAGTTTATATTAACATAAAAAAAACGCCTAAGGATTTTGAATCCGTAAAGATTTACGATAAATTTCCTGATGTGTAATATAATTTCAGTCCTATTAAACTTTTCATCAACTAAATAATAAAGGGTCCTCTCGTTAAATAATAATGAAATACAAAACTTAATCGTTATTGTTACCCAGTCTCTCGATAAACCAAAGTTTTCTTCAGAACAATAATTTAATAATCTATATAATTAACGCTGTAAAAAATTTGTAAACGATATTACGCTGTTCGCCTTATCAGTTTTCTCAATTTTTTTTTTATAATGTTGAAGGAAACTTCATGGTGATTAACGTTAAACCTTTTAATTAATACTATTGGAATAGTATTGTATGCAGTGCAATAGGTCAACTTTTCTTACATTAAAGTTGATTGTACTTTAAGTGCATTGCTTTATATAGAGACTTACCGCATTAGGCATAAGTCGAATGCAGTACGCTGCACTTCACTCTAGGGAATGAGCCAAGCAATTAGCTATATAAATTATAGTGCAGACTGGCTAGCGGTCTACCAAACCTAGAACAAGACATCCACCATCTGACCACGCACTACTACTGTTATTTCAACCAATCGAATCGACAACGTTGCAACGTCTAAGGCCTACCAACAAATATGTTATTTCCAATAGCTATTTGCTACCTCTCAAAACCGACGTTGTCGATTTTTTACAAAAAAATTCCTACATTTCAGTCGTCAATATAACAAAAATTTTCTTGCGATTATTCGTATATTCAAATTACTGAAATTTGTTTACCTTTACAAGTTATCGAAAACATTATGAAGTAATATTAATAATCTTAAATTTTCTACTAACGTTTGTATGAAAATCTTTAAAATTTACTTCAAAACTATATAAATCATTTCATCAAACTTTTATTGATAATATTATTATATTTTATAATAATTCAAAAAGCCATTAAAAATGCTCAGCATAATTTTCTTCTTTTTTCGTAACGCCTGAAATTTCCTTATCTCTAATAAAATACTATATATGGTTTTAGTTTATTGAATTAATTAGATTTTATGTCAATGGCTTAGGTTTTTAAATGATTACTTAATGTACTTAGGCCTTTCGCATCCTTTTGTTTTTAATTACCTTTAAAACATTGAAAACGTATTTAAAAGCTACTAACTTTTCACGCCTCATAATCTTTCGGTAAGGTATTTACTTATTCACGTGAAAGTAAACGAGTAGAAGAGTAATCATAAGATTGGTATAGTTGTATCAAAAGATAGATATCTCAGGAAAGAGTATTTCAGAGAGTATACACCACGAATGAGAGGTTATAAACCTCCCATCTAGATAGTGGACCTTTTGCCATACACTTTGGAATACTCATTCTCGACCGTTTCATGCATTGCTATGCGGTTTGAAATATCCATTCCAAACCGCTCCATGCGTAATACACTTTACGTCTTGCAAAAGTGCAGCCTGTAACGTGATATGTTATCTTGAACTTTATAGGAAAGTACCTTACAATATAGGGCACTGTCACTTAGCCTATGTATACTATCTATAAGGGTATATAGTAATATTCATATATGCAATCTTTTCTTTTTTCCTTATATACCTATAACATAGTAACGATAATATAATAAGTTCGTATACGTAGCCCTGTAATAGTAGTATAGTTGTGGTACAAATTACAAAGGTAAATATTAGTAGGTTTTATAGTAACAGTATAGTTATAGTACTAATTACAAAGGTTCTAATTAATAATTCCTAATCGCAGTGGTGATTGTAATAAGGTTGGAAATAGTAGGGTTTAACCACGGTGGTAATTATAATTCGGGCCTAGTTACTGTATCTAATTGGGGGAGATATAGTCATTAATAACGTCTTTTATTAGTTTAAACAGTGATGTAATTACGTAGGCGCTATAAAGGTTATTTCGTATGGGTAATTACGCCATTACGTGTTTTAAGTTAGTATAAAAAGATTTATCGCTATCGGTTTAGGCAATTTTTTTTTCCTTTACCCCTGAAAGGCATGTATTATCAGTTAATATAAGTCCCTATCTCAATTTAACTCAACATTTATTTTAATTAACCAATTTAAATCGTTCTACCAGGTAGGTTATTTAACCATTTCCTATATACTAACCTCGCCTTTAAATAAATTCCATGTAAATTTAGGTCTACTAGGCACCATTTGGTGCGCGTACACTATGCCGCCGCCACTGCTACCGCTACCGCCACCCGTAATACTACCACCACTACCAGCAACAGCACACCCTTCTTGGGTATTATATCCTTAATCGCCGCTTCCCTACCAGTCGCCGCCACCCCTCTAACTCCGTTAAGCTCCGCCGCCACCGCCTTTACTCACTTTTTGATTTCGTTAGCTGTTACCGCCGCCGATACCATCTCTTTACCGGCTTTACTAACCTCCGCCGCCGCCGTTACCCCCTTACCAGCCTCGCTCGCTTCTTTCGTCGCCGCCATTACCCCTTCGTCGGCCTCGTTAGCCTCCGCCATTGCCGTTACCCCTTTACCGGCTTCGCTAGCCTTTTCCATCGCCGCCACCTTCCTTTTCCTCCCCTCGCCCTCTTCCTTCCTTTTAAGTTTCTTGAGGGAGAAGCGGGGGGTTCCTAAGATTATAAACCTCATCCTCATCCTATGAGTAAGAACCCCCTTACTTGTAAAGCCCCCCTAACGCCGTAAAATCAGCTTTATAGAGATTTTCTGCGGTTTCTATAACTTAAATTTACCTGTATAAATACTTTTAAGATTTTTATAAATAATAAGTGAAAGGCGAACCTGCCCCTTCTTTTGAAAATTCGTATCATTAAAGTATGCCGCGAGGCTTTTTTAACGATTAAAGCGTTGAAGCGATGTACCTTAGTCCGTAACCCCGGGCCGTTAATAGATACGCCTTATATTCCGTATGTCACATTAGCGGCCACGGGTAAGTCCATTAGCGATTACTATAAAAGCAGGGGTTGTTCGACCCGTTGCTACCGTTACGAACAGACAGGCAGCGGATATACTCCCGTTCTATTAGTTTTAAGGCCGTAGGTTAATTTCGTGTTACGCGCCCACCGGTTTTACAATAAGTTTTGACCGATTTTCAAAAAT
The DNA here is from genome assembly GCA_038502455.1 of Anisogramma anomala. Lineage (NCBI taxonomy): Eukaryota > Fungi > Ascomycota > Sordariomycetes > Diaporthales > Gnomoniaceae > Anisogramma > Anisogramma anomala. The sequence goes on along the minus strand of JASMMZ010000003.1, from coordinate 10,729,820 downwards.
TATCTTTCTTAAAAATATAATATATGGGGCGCTTCGAACAATAACCGCGGTTTTAAATAACTAAAACAAACCGATTTCAATTAGTATTAAACGTTAATCGGCGAATTTGGAAGTCGGCAACCGCTATCGCTACCTAGAAACAGAATTTGTATATATATTACGTAGATGAGTTTAACGATGTTATTACGCATCGTCATAAGGAAGGTAAAGACCCCTTTACGCCTTTTCCCAAAGGCATGTGACCTAAAACGTAGGTTTATGTCTTTGTTAGCACCGGTCGCGTCGATAATGATGATGGCGGTGGCGTTAGCACAAAAAGGGAGGGCGGCGGGAAGAAAGGTGGGGATGCGATGGTGCTACCCTTTCCCTCTCCTTTGTACAGTGATTAACTTCCCTTTTAGCCAGGCCAGCACACTCGTCCACCTTAATTCTATTGCTTTTCCTTGAAAAAAAATTCTTATAAGTAATAAATGTAACTTGAAATACATAAAAAGACAAGAGGTAATATACCGGAATCGGTGCGGTATCGTAAATTGAAATCGAGAGGGGAAAATAGTAAAATATGTGATAGGTTCGAAGTTCGTAGGATAAACAGCGAAAGTATGTCAGAAGCGGTGTAAAGTCGTATATTCGAACTGAGGAGTACGAAATAGGGAAAGAAACAATTATGCCAAAGGGTATAGATCGAGATATAACAATAATTACAGAGCTATATGAAATGTGAGATCTAAATAGAGAAAGAAAACGAATGAGAAAATTAGATAGGATTGAATTGTACAAAATAAAGAGTGACAGAATATTGGGAGCGGCGTGAAATGGTAAGGTCAAATAAAGGTACAAATTGGGGAGCGGCATGGATAACGGGTTTTGGACCGCTTTTAATTGGTAAAGTAGATATAATGGCTTATTAGGGTCGTAAAACCTTTCTAATAACCCTAATAAATAGTGTAATTGTCGATATTAGTGTCTTTAGTAACCCGTTCGAGGTAGCTTTAGTTATCGCGTCCGCTGGTTTGGATCCTTTATCAATTAATTTTGTTTTTTTGGATTTTCCGGCGTTCATATAACCGCATAAAGTTATAATATCGAGTATTAAACGTTTTTCATTCGTAATACTTAGTTCAACCAAATATTAATAAAACGAAAAGGAATGAGTATATATAATGAAAGATATTTAGTATAAATTAAAGTTGAAAATAAATATCCGGATCGTTATCGCTATGGTAATACTCGAATCGAAACCTCCAACTATAATATAGATTTCAGAAGCCAGAACACTTTTCTTAACCCTTTTATACTTGGAAAAGCTTTAATAGATAATGTTTTTACGGAGTATAAAGTCGTTTCAAGCGGGTATTTTGTTACCGAGAATTAGAACGAAGTTTATTTACAAATTATACTCGGAATTATTAATGAAAGAGCTGTCAGTAAAAACAAACGGCTTTACAATATGTATATTAAGCGATATAAATTGCAAATAGCGTTTTAAATTTTATATTTCCTACATAAAGCGCTTATTAAATTCTTTATATATATTATCTAATAGGGAAGTTTAACATTATGCGGCGACCTAAAGGTTAAATGCCGCTTTTGGTTATATTATAAAAGCAACCTAAGCGTTACGTACGCGTTGGTATTTGTCTTCGTCGGCACTTTTTACGCTATTCAAAACGATAATAAAAACTTTATCTAATTACTCTTTTGACGTAAGGTTGAAAATGCCGTCCCGAAAAGTAATAGTAACACTATTAAAGTCAATTATATAGTTCTCCGTGAAGTACCTTTTTGGTTTTGCCTTCAGGCTGGCCTTTAAAGGTTTCCTTTCTTTAAACACGAAAAACGACGTGTTATATAACATTAATATGTCATTCATCTATATACCTATTAATGTAAAGCACTTCGAATGTATTATTAATACTAATAGACACGGATATAAAGTAGAATTAGTAATCTCGAGCCGTTTTTTATAATACCTTTAATAATTATTATACTAGTAAACAACAGTTTTTGTCAGGACGTCAAGCGGTTTTATAATGCGTAAAATCATTTTAGGTAACTGGTTTTTTTTAGATTTTTTAGAATATCGGCATAAATACGTCGTTTAAGATGTTTCTTAAACTAAGTATATCTTTGCGTTATGTTATGGAGTTTGATATATAGGTTATACGGTATGTTAAGGGAGATTGCGAACGTAAGAATTAAGCGGTAGCTAGTCTATTGTAAAGTAGGCGAATAAGTTATAATATTCTTTTTACTATCTTCGTTATAATCTTTGATAATTAAAAGTTTTTCTAGTTTTATCCTTAATTTCGTAAACGAGGCGAATAGGAATTTTTTATAAGCGCCGTAAATCGTTAGGTTGAACCTTTTAACACGAAATACGCATTAGTTAATTGGGGTAGAAATTTTTATTTGGGTGAATTATTCGAACGAGGCACTTCAGAAAATAATAATTTCGTCGTAGCAAAGCTTTGGGTTAAATTCGCGTTTGGACATCTCTTTTTAAGTAATAAAAAAACTTACAATAAAAGTTCTGGGGCTTTTTTTGGATTTCGAATTAAGGGGGCAGCCCTGACGACGAGGTGTTAGTGGAGTTAGTATAAAAGAAACGTTTTTATTTAGTAAAAGTGATCCGGATACGTGATTTGGGGGGTGGGTTGAAATTAGATGCGGTTTGAGTTCGTCGTTTTAAGGGATGTATTATTAACGGTTTTATTCGGATTATGGTTTTGGGCCGCTCCTTTTTATCTTTCTCTAATATTTTCGTACCATTATTTAACGAAACGAACTTATACTGGTTGGCAATTTAATGAGTATATTATGGCCTTTAAACCTGGTAAATTTCAACGGCCAGTTTATCCGTCCTTAGGTCTCCAAACCAATACCTTAAATTACAATAATAAGTCTAAAACACCAGTTTCGTATGGGCTATTTCTTATAGCTAGCGCTCTGAATACATCGTTTTTAGCCCGAAAAGAACGTAAGGTAACCATAGCCGTTACCACAGAATTCTTCTTTCACAATACGGTTAATAATAGTAAAAAGTCTATCTAAATCCTTGGGTAGGTATTAAAAATAAAAAGTTTAGAGATAAGCTTACTTATGACAAAAGTATTATCAACGGCGCTAACCGCTATTTAAAGGATAGATTCCTTAAAATTAGTGCTTTTCTGTTCCTTAGACAATAATGAATACGCCTTTTAAAACAGTTTGTAATACCGTTGATATTTTCTAATACCCTATTAAGCTTTTACTAAAATTTAATTACATTAGTTACCAGCTATCTAAGCCTTAATACACTATTCGGTAAAGTCGAAGGCCGTACCAACGTCGTATATAATTTAATTTTAGGGTCTTAGGTAAAAGTTTAATTAGCAGTTAACTAAAAAGTTCCAACAGATTGTAACGGAAGCATTCCATGTAAACTTGGCAGCTGAAAATAATGTTGCCGCATTGATAATATGGAAAACTAGTTAGTTATTTAAATATATAACATCAATAATTACCTTGTAATTAAAGTCCATATTATCCTCAAAGCGAAAATTAAATCGGCGTAAGGTTTGTAAATATGTTCAATACTTATAATAAAACTTTTTAATAACCTTAAGTATATCCTTTCCTATATCCGTATAGCCTACGGTATAAAGTAAACATCAAAGACGTTTTGTAATCGGGTATCCGAATCGGTGGTATAGAATCTGTAATTTCGGCTACATTAAGTAAATAGCCTTAATTATACGTATTTCAGGGAAAAACCACAAATAGCTGAACTTAAGCCAGAGCGATATGGATACACTATCCGAGGCGCAGATAAACTAGTTAGTCGTATTTCAGACCTTAATTCCAAGTTTGTTTTTATTAGCTGATAAAAGCAGGAATAATATTTTAGAATCTATGACGTAAAACCTATCTGGTCCGAATCGTGTATTCATCATGACCGTCCCAAACGATAACGATTTTCATTTACTAAATAAAACCTTTCGGTATTTTCCTATTCGATTTAGTTCAAATTTCAGGAATTTCGCTACGAGCGCATCGAATTATCGTTTTCCGGCTATTAAAATTTCGGCTACACCAATATTAGGTATAATACCTTAAAACCGGTTGCTGTATCTGTTTGAAGGTGTAAATTTCAATGCCATGTAAGCGTTTAATACCCTGTGTATTTAATCTAAACATATAATGTGTAGGAAAGAGACGTCTTATAGCCTTACAAAAATACGTTAGGCGGTTTCATCGTTATAAATTTTTAATGATCACACTAAATACCCGTGAATAAATAGAAGATATCAGGGGGTTTATGTTAGCAATAGGGTAGTAGAGGTAACAAAGGTGCAATATCAAGAAGATGTTTTTTCGTGCTGTAGAATGATCACTAGCCGTTAGGCTATTCAAGTGTGTAGACTGAATACTTAGATTGACAACTGAAGAGCTATGAAGGAAATACTATCTATGTGGTGCTGACCGTGTTCTTATATCCTTTATCCTTCATACTGTCTTCAGTACTGTCCTGGGATGGATCATACTGGATCGCTATGATCCTCCGTTCTCTCGATCATCTTGGATCGCTATGATCCTTCATGATCCATCACGTGAATTTTCTTAGTCATCGTGGCTGATATAAGAGATGTTTCCCACCTTATGTGTTAAACTTCAGGCTTCTCAGTAACGCAGTTGCATACTAACCCGTTTCCTAACCCAACCGCTATCTGGGTCATGACGAAATTATCAGGTAAATATCACTAACCTTAACGTTTTTATCGTCGAATACGTATTCGTAGGGGGAGGTGTTAGATCCATCATTTATACATTTGTATTCAGCTACGTATACTGTAAAATTGGGGTTTATTCGGTTTTCAAATATATAATCGGCCTAAAACTGTTCTTTAATCCGAATTTACTCGTAAACGGGGCGGTTAATAAATTAATAGTCGATTTTACCGTATACGATCTATCGTTTTTATAAACTCGAAGGGATCCGTATGTCTTTTCGTAATTATTACCATAGCCGCGGTGCATTTCGCCCATTTCCGAACGATTGTCTCTATCCCTTATTACTAAGGTTCTCTTTTTAATACCTGTACTTTAAACGTTCGTTTTACTTTAAATACAATTTGGATTTTCGATCCAAAATGTAGTAAATAGTTTCGGCGAAGTTTACTTTGGTAATTTAACCCTTGATTTTACTTTTACCGGTTATAAATGCCGATCTGAAATTCGCCTACCGACGTATAAAAGTTTTAAACGATATTTTAAAGTTTATATTCAAGGTGTTCAAGTCCCTTTTAAACTTAAAAAGTGTAAAGTCAAAATCCGGGTTTTGCGATATGTTTTTGTTACTACTTAAATAAACAGTTTATCCCCCTTATATTCCGTTCTAAAGGCTACCGAACATTTTCGAAACTTGGCTAATATTGTGATAAAAATTTCCTATAGGTTTTTATCGGCATTTTCCTATTATGTTTCTGTGGATTCGCAAGTTGTATTTGTCTCATTACTATCGAAAAATTCAAAGTTAATCTCTGTATCGAAATGAGATTTAGGGCGATTATAATACTTCGAAAATATATTTCCCTGTGTAAAGTAAATATATCATTTTTCAGCTTACCTGGATAATATACCGAGTAAGATAATATAAAACTAAAACGGTTTCATATCCAATTTCTTATATATATTAAGTATAATAATTAATTTGTTGTCGAGTATATCGTATATTTCGCCGTTGTAATTCTGGTTCCTATCCCACAGTTTAACGAAGTTGGTAAGCTTTATAGGATTGCTTTTATTAGTAGGAAAGAGATACAGTGAAAGGTTACGGTAAGGGTCGTGGTTAGCGGGCATTGGTTTGTAGGGCACGTATCGGCGTTTTACGACGCTCGTCGTTTCTTAAAGTGGGTTATTCTCGGTGTTTCGACCACTTCCGTTATAGTCGAACGGGCTGTTTTCGGTGTTTCGGCCGCTTCCGTTATGGTTGAGTGGGCTATTATCCGTGTTTGGGGAATGGCTTGGTATTTAGTTTTACTTTACCGTGAGTGCCGGTATAAGGGTGTATTATACTCGTATAATAGATAAAAATCGTGGTTGTTCTTTTTATTTCTCGAGGTCTTTGCTCCTCATTTAGGGTATAGGTATAGTAATAGGTCGTCCTACGCCTTATATTCGTTGTTTTACTAACTGTTTCTTGTATTCCGTTCAATAATGTCCTTTTATAAATTCAGTTTGGTATAAATCTTTATCCTCTTAGTTTGGCAAATTGATAAGTTGTGCTATTTCGAATAAGGCTTTTAGAAGGCGGTTATTCCTGCTTCCTATGGTATTAATTCCTTTACTACATAGTTGAATCAGTAAGGCTTTAGCAATGGAGGGGTTTACTATTTGCTATATGCCTAACCTCTAGCTCGAAAATCTCTTATTGAAATCATCCGACATATTAGGTCCTTTAGCTTTTTCATTTCAGCAGCGAAATATAATGGCCAAGATATATATATTTGCCGTTTATTGGTCTGATTATTTAACTGATGTATCGATGATGTTGTCCTAAAAACCTAGATCGATTTCGTTCATTATAGCCTTCCTGATTCCCATATGTTCAACTAGGAGGTCGAAGTAAGCGTTAGCTTCCTCCGGTATCGTTATTGTTGGAGCCATGGCTATACATGTTTTGAGATGGTTGTTTCTACGTGCACATGGTATGTTAAAGCGGCGCAAATTGGTGATTTCACACTGTGGTTAAATTCAAGTACGTTCACATTTCAAATTTTAAGGTATTTATTTTATTTAACGGCAAATACAAAGTAAATGAAAAAACAAAACGGTTAAAATAAGGCTATTAACATTTTCTAATATAAATGAATTTTGAATTTTAAAAGATACATAACTAAAACGTGGCTATAAACTAATTATGCGTTTTAAGTTAGTTTTATTAGCGCCTAGTTACGTTACACTAGTTAAGCTACTAGGGGAAACTTAAACGTCGAAAAGGCTAAACTTAGGACAACGAGGCAAACGTTGGGAGGCGAATAAGGTAAAGAAAATGTGGGTATGAGGAGGTGTAATGTATGGTCCGGTGTATAGGTTTTGATTCGTATTTGGTAAGCGGTCCGGATTATCGTGTCGTGACCGCTTTTACTAAAGCGAGTGGTTTGGTTGGTATATTCGTTACCGCTTTCAAATTAAGAGAGAGGTTTGTATGCTGTATTTGTAACCGTTGCTATATTTCACGAACGGTGTGGTTTATAGATTTTAAATCTGACGGATTCTAATAAAGGGTTCTGGAACTTTATTGTTTTGACTTGCGTGGTCCAATACTAAATAGGATGCTTTCCAAAAAAAAAAAAAAATACCCGGATACGTTAGAGCGTCAAATAATGGCTAATAGTGGGGTAACAGGGCTTTTAATAGATAAAGCGTTAAATCGAGGTTAATGGTATTGTATTAAAGTTAAAATCTCTAAAGTTACTTGACTTTCATAGTCTTTATATACATTCTATGTAATCTTGAAAAAAACTTAGTATTAAAATATGAATAATTGAGACCGTTACAGCATCCCGTTATAAATATTTAACTTATATCTGTCTCTTTCTTTCTAAGCTATTTTTATAGTCGACCGAGTCGGCTACTAATTAGTATTAGTAGGATTTTTACCTATTTACGTAAAAGTAAATGAGTAAATGAGAAATTATAAGATTGGTATAGTTGTAGTAAAAGATAAATATCTTAAGAAGGAGTATTCCAAAGAGTGTACGCCATGGATGGGAGGTTATAAACCTCCTATCAAGGCAGTAGCCCCTTTACCGTACGCTCTGGAATACCCAATCCAGACCGCTCCATGCATTGCCATATGGTCTGGAATATCCATTCCAGACCGCTTCATGCATGATGCACTTTGTGTCTTGCAAGAGTGCAGCCTGCAGCATGACACGTCATTGTGCACTCTTTAGGAGAGCACCTTGCAATATAGTGCACTGCCACTTGGCCTATATATACTATCTATGAGGGTATATAGTAATATCCACATGATCCTATAATTCTCCTAATTATCTAAACTATTATAAAAGTTGAAAACTTATTTATTAAGCGTTAGCCGTAAATTTAGGCGAGTGGAAAATAATAATCGTAAAAAAAGTATATATTACATTCAAATTTTAAAATTATACCTACCAACTAAGAGAAAAAGTCTTTCGCCGCGTTATAAAAGTACTTATAAAATAAACTATGTCTATTGTTGGTAAGGCTTAAGACATTGCAATGTTGTCGATTCGATTGATCGAAGTAACAGTAGTATTGCGAGGTCAGATGGTGGATATATTGTTCTTGGTTTGGCAGACCGCTAGCCGGTCTGCACATTAATTTGTATGGCCAATCGCTTGGCCCGTGCCCTAGAGTGAAGTGCAGTGTACTGCACTCAACTTACACCTAATGCGGTAAGTCTCCACAAAACAATACACTGAAATTGCAGTTTAGTATAGTCAATTTTACTATAAGTAAAGTTGACTTACTACACTACATATAATACTATTCCAACATCTATATTATTTTAATCCATCTCGGTTTCATTTTCATGATTCAATAAAAACTTAAAAAAAGACTTTAGTATAATAATTTTCCAATTTCAACACAAATGTTAGTAAAAACGTGATAGATTAATTCTCACTAGCGTTATTTAGCCTATTTCATTTCGTAACAAATAATTCAATAAAACAAAGCTAAACTACAGACCCTCAAATAATAAAGTAATATATTTCGTTTAGGTATATCAATGCCTTAAAATAATATTCATGAAAAACCCGTACCTAATTATCGTTTTTACAAACAATAAATTTACAATATATATTATTGATCAAATGTTGTTAAATATAAATTTTATTAACCGGGGAAATAAAAAATCATTAATGTTATTATTCTCTTAAAAATAGACAATTTAAACGTCATACATTTTCTTAAACGATTTAATTTGAGTTTAGACACTTTTTTTAGGTTTTCTCATGCTAACCGACAAATATATTCGTTCATTTTTGGAAAAAGTATTTATGGTTAATTCAATTTGTAATAATATCATTATAATACCTAATAAAATAAATTTTACGTAATATCCCGTAAAAGTTATTCTGCTTACAAATATACGACTGAGAATTTTGTTTAAATGTAAAAAAGAGTAAACTTAGCGAACAATTATCGCCTGTTTAATTCGTAAAAATAATAATAATAAGGTAATTATAAATAGTTTCGGAGATAATTATTCTTTATATTTAGTAAACTATGTCCTTTACAATCGAAATGCAAATAACCGTAAAAAAATCGTTATTTACACCAAATTTGTCTTAAAATTTCTTTATGATACTTTTATCGATAAACATCTTTTTAAGCTAAAACCTACAATTTTTTTAAACTATATATACTTTATGTATAAATAAAAACCAATAAAGTATTATTATTAATATTACATTCTTTACGGCTAAATACACAAAGAAAATCAAAAATATTTAAAATACCTTTAACTAATCCGAACGTTAAAAAAACCTATATTCACCATCTATATAAACTTTATTAAAATTTTACCATTAATATTATTTAATGATACTCTTTAGGTATTACCATGTTATAAAATATTTAACGTAATCATACCAATTACTTCGAAAACTCTAAAGTTCAATTTTTAATTACTTATAAATATAACTTATATCGTAGACTATTAGGCAAAGATTTCAAACCGCCAATTTCTACGGTTAAATTAGGTATACCCGAAAGAAATCATTTTTAACAGAAATATAAAGCTCATTTTTACGTTTGAGTGAATTTTATTAAAATTATTCGGTACTAAAATTTATATAATAATAGCTCATTATCTTTAAACTAAGAAACAAGTTTAAAGAAAAAACAAAATCGTCGATTTCGTATCATAACATCATATTGCTAAAGATCTACAACAAATATAAACTAGCAGTATTCCAACGTTGAAATAAAATATTAATAACGCATATTTTCGCGTTAATGATACCAGCTTTTATAAATACTTATTCGGTTTTAAATTATAAATTCAAAGAAACTATTTAAAATCTTATTTTCTTAAATAATAAGAAAAACTTCGAATTATAGTAAAATATCCTCGTTACGACGTTTAATTTAAAATAAACATCATCAATTATAAAGTAAAATGGCGTTATTATAAATATCACCATTAAATAGAATTTAAAATAGGAAATAGAATATAGCTACCTATTAGGAAAGCCTACTAACCTTTACACCGGTAAGAGAAACTATTACCTTTACGCCTAAGCCTGTTTACTATAGTTAACCGAATATACAAGCTTACGTATATATTCAATTTTACCGCCAATTTACAGGTTTACCTTACTGTCAACGTTTAATATCTTACCCTATACGATGAACCCGTAAATAGTCCCTTTAATCGTATACCTCCGCCGCTGGTATTGATACGGAATGAAGAAATTTTAAAAAGAGATAAATAGGAAATTGAAAAATCGTAAATAAATGCCGAAATAGTTGTTGTCGTAAAGGAAATTAAATTCAATATTTAATTCGTTAGAAGGGCTACAACTGAAAGAATGACGAATGAAAAGCTGTAAATGACGTAGATCATTACAAAAAATTAATTAAGGTATATAAAGAAGGTCTCCTGAAGAAAAAGCGTTTCGTGTCTCACTTTTGCATCTCGTATTTTACGTCTCGCATCACGCTTCTCGGTTCTTACGTCTCGCGTTTCACGTCTCGCGTCTCACGTCTCGTATCTCACGTCTTGCATTTCAAGTCTCGCGTCTCGCATCTTGCATCTCATGTCATGCGTCTTGCGTCTTGCGTCTCGTTTCTCACATCTCGCGTCTCGCTTCCCACGTCTTGCGTCTTATATCTTGCGCCTCGCGTCTCGCTTCTTACTTCTCACGTCTCGCTCGTTACGCCTCACTTCTCGCCGTATGTTACACAATAAGGACATTGTATTTTATTTTGGTCTCAGGGACTTGTTGTATATTACTTGGGGGGTACATACATAGAAAGGGAAGGAAGGCACTGCCTGTGCATGTGTGGCTACACAGCTTAACTTTACTGAGCTTCGATTTTGTTCTAATTTCTTCCTCTTCTATCCTTAGAATATTACACTTTTTTAACGTAACGTTGCCACCATATACGCTTACCAACAATAGTGTCCTATTACGTATTATATATTATATATTAAGTTTTAGGCACATTCAATAAGATCTATCTAATTACTATACCAAACGGGTATTGAAACCGTTTACATAAACCTCTAAATCAGCTAAAATAGCTTTTAAAACGCTCTAAAATACTTGTAAAGCGACTAGATTTTTTTGAGTCGTTTATACAATGATCATAAGCGTACAAAACACTGTTAAAAACACTCCAAAACATTTAGAAAGCAACCAAGAAAGTTTTCTACGCGTTTAGCACAAGACTTAAAGCGCCTAAAGCAATATACGGCGCTTTCGTACCATTTAAACTATCTTTATACACCATTTCAACCCTTACATACAATACTCGGTACCTAAAGTTTTCTTTATCGTATAATTCATATTTAAGTCGATACTTGTAATATTCGAGTTTACTAGTTACTTGGTTAATATAGTACTTTTAAGATTTAAGCAACTAGTTTAAAATGTTTGGTTATATTTTTTTTGTTTTATTTATTCATATTAGTAAAAAAAAAACTCTGAATTTGGAACCCTTTATTTTATTTCATTGGTATTTTATATACTTATTATATTATTTTATTTGCTATTTAATTTGGGAACCATTTCAAATACACCATTCTATTCGTAAATAAGACTTTATTGCTACGCTATAGTCAGAATAGCCTTTTGTATATAACGACCATACTTTAATAGCACTATTATCTATAAGCCTAGTTTAAGTCAACGAATATATAGATTCTTTGTTCGTGTATATAAGAATTCGAAAAAGCAGTTTAAACCATATCGATTTTAATTTCAAAGATAATGAAACTGAAATAGCAACAGAGGATTTAGATATTTATACGACTGATATATAAGTAAAAAATACTGTTTTGTGTTATTGGAAAAGAAATACTAAGGATTCGATATATTGAACAATTTTCGAAAAGAATAAGATCACGATGGACGGAAATATAGCGCATTATATACATGATAATATAGAAAGTACTATAGATATAACTACAAAGAAAATGAATTTATAAACCTGATAGAAAAAAAAGTTGTAATATAAACGAGTTTGTCATAATAAATTAATTTGATGAAATGTCAAATGAAACTGACAAAAACATATTAAAAATGAATTGTATAGAAAGATACTCGTTGGTAGGGTGTAAAGACCAAATTATTAAAGATATCTAAAATAAGCTACAAAACAAAAACACTTTATGTATATTAAATGTAATATGTTTGAAGAGACTAACCGTATCATATAAAAAGTTGACAGAGTTTGAGGAATTCACGAAAAAGTAGGAAAAACCTTAAAAGTTATTTTCAACTCGGATTTAAAATTGACTTATTTTTACAAAAGTTTTGGAAAATATATACAAGCTGCATAACTATCTATCTGAAAACAAATACGACTTTAACCCATATCAAGAGCGCTTTAAACCAAGGAAACAACGTTCCCGGGGAAAATATATAGAGCGATAAAACAATATACGAACCTACGAATCAATTCCTGTAAACTACAACTTATACCGCGACTGTTCACCTTACCGGTATCCTAGTAATAAGAAAAATTATATAAAGTTTACAATATTAGTTAAACTATAGGATAAAAGCAAGAATTATAATGATGAACTATACAATATACTTAATAATAAGATTCGTATAATATTAAATACCTATAAAAAACCGGATATTAAAATCTTCCGGTTTTATATAATTGTGCCTAATATTTTGATAGGGTAGGCTAAGACATGGTATATGCACTATTTGATACAAGTAGAAAAATTCACGAAGTGTTAAAGCTGACTGAAAACGAACTTTGATTCCAAAATTAATTACGAATTATATGATAGGAACTAGACGGGAACTATATAAAGATTCGGTAAAACCCATTGTAATAATACAGATGAATCATTATTAAAAGTATTGATTATCATACCAACGAAATTTAAGAGGTGTTAAGTAATATTTGTACTATAGTATAAAAGCGATAAAATTTTTATTCAAGTAATTGCAAAAGCTTGCCACAAAAACCGAAATTTCAACTTTACGTTATTCAAACTAGAAAAGAACTTGGAAACTTTTTATACGAGGTTTGAAACATTATTCAATATTTCTATATGTAGATGAGCAAACTTCAAATCAATATTGGAAGCCGGGAAGGTTAAGAACAAAAACGGTAAATTATAAAGGAGAATTTCACTAAGATAATTTACTATGTTTTTAGTCTACGATTCAACATGTACGTAAGGGATAGGGACCGCGACTCCAGCCTTAAATACGGATATAAAAACGATAAAAACCGAGGGAAAAGCTTCGAAAATAGTAAATAAAGTAAATATTAACATGGAAGTCCTTACAATAAACCATGAAGTTTCCTATATGTATTGAGTTAACTATACATACTTAAAATGATAAAATGGTTTATAAATCCTTAAAAATAGTGTTTTATTTATAATAAGGTTAGTCTTTAGTCTATCAATTCTTTTCTATATAAGAAAATTCGCGTTAAACGGAAATTTTAGACCGATTACCCACTTTAATGCCAAATAAAAGGAAATTTTACAACGTATATAGCCCATTACGAAAGCGTTAAAAAAACCTTTAACGTTTACCTATATAAGTATACCTGCGGGAAAGACAATTCAGAGGACGAAGAGATTTACATGACGATCTAGGATAGGAAAAAAGTAAAACGGGTATTTGTAAATTAATAAAATGTTTCATCTTTATATAACAAAAATTTAAATTATAATATAGAAGTATTAAAAGCTTATACAGAATTAAATTTTACATTGTTTAATACGTAAGGTTACTGATTTCAAAGCATTAGGTTAAATACCAGCATAGTATAAATTTCAAGTACCGGAAAATAGTAATTCAATATTTTCGCGAAAAAGGTTCCTAAATTTCATTTCGACCAGATGAGAATAAACTGCGAAGTTTTGTTCAACAAAGGTAATGCGTCCTCATTTTGAATAGTAATCATAAACATATAATTCAGGTCGGTTGAATTTTATATAATAAACTTTGAAAGATTATTTTTATTTTAGTCGACTAATATGAGTAAGTTTGGCATTAGTGTATGAAATACAATAAATTAAATATCCCGTATTGAGAATGACGGATTTGTCTTTTTCAAATTAAAATTAACATACATTAAGTTTTTTTCTTAATGTATGAACTATCGAGGTCTTTCATTTAATATAATCCAAATTACGTATATTATACCAAGAATTCGGATATCTAGTTGTAAAACGACTTTTACAACTTTTCCGTGCGGTGGGCTAAACTAATACGGATAGGAAAGCTGTAGAGGTTATGATGATTTTTTTCAACAAATTCTTATTATACTTATAAGCTCTAACACAATTTAAATTACATCTATTCAACAATATCGACTTTAATTAAGAGTTCTTTATCGATACTATATACCTCTACGGATAACACGTCTTTTGGATGATCTACGTTATAATTTTATTTGAAGTCGTTAAATTTACACGAAGTGTTTGCATAACGAATTACTACAATTCTTTGTTAATTGTTAAAGAAATGTTTATATTAGGCCTCTGTATTTGATGACTCAAGATATAGTTATAATTTTGATTCAAATGAGTGGTGTATTAAAACTAAAATAATTTGATACGAGGGTACAAAAATTCCAGTAATGGCGCCTTGAATTATAGATAAATTTGAATGGTATGACAGACCGTTGAAAAGGGTAAGCACGGTATTATTTAAAACGTTCATAGTGATAAATATACAAGAATTCATGTAGTGAATGGCTATGAACGTTATGAATAACATATTTGATTCTAAAAAGCTTGTCCTTACACTTTTTACATTTGGTATTTACCCCAATTTTATACGGATTCAATATTGTTTAAATATTCGATTTAAAGTGTAAATATTATACTAAAGATTAGTGTAATTTTACCTTTTAAAAAGTCAAAGACAATATTTTTACGATTTCGTTAACAATGAAAAATATGCAGAAAATGAGCGTTTTGAATTTGCTGTTATAATTCGAAGTCCTGTTTTGGAAAACAAAGAAAAATGGACAGGTTTTTGGAGAATTAGTCGCGTTAGAAGATACTATATGTTTATAGATTTTTTAAACGAGAAGAATTTATTTTGATAGATAATTACATGAGGTTATATGTAGAAGTAGGTGGAAAATGAAACATTTAACGTATTACCCGCAGAATGATAATTACTATATTACTTGTACGATAATCTAAACGACTTTTTCCTATTATTTTTATATTTTTCGAATACCTTTATATATTCTTCGATATATTATTGGAACGAATACCCTGGATCAACGGAACCAAAACCACATAGATAAAGGTATCTACTTAGTTCTTAAAATTAGAAACACTCTAAAACCTTAAGTTTATACTCCTTTATTACTTCAAAAGAGATGATAGACTACGAAGGAAGTATGATTCTTCGTTGTAAAGGCTACAGTACAACTCTAAAAAAGACTTACATAGAGGAAACCTAAAAGGAAATCTATATATTAATCGAATGAGGAGTTTGTCGTTTTAAGAGGGTTAATTATATAATTTACAGCGATTAAAAAATTCTTGTTACTCTTTTTTTTGATAAAGTAAAAGACTAAATTGAAAAGTTTTAAAAATAAGAGTCTTTTTGTGGTTCAGGATTATGATAACGTCGGAAAGAATAATATTACTGAATCGCCTACTTTGTAATAAGCGAGCCATCGTTTAATTTTATCATTTACTACCCCCTTACCTATGTTATATATCCCTCAGTTAATGTTTCTGGATATTACATAAATATATATATATTTAGAAAAACTCTTCAAACGACGTATTTACGTCTACTTGCTTATAAAGCTCTGAAAACTGTATTTACCCCAAACTATATTTCATATTTTAAAACACTGTATGGCTTCATTTAGGTTGGTGTATATTTGTTTGATACGTATTAGAGATATTATGAGGAGAGTTTTAACGTAGCTAATTTTACTTTCGATTTATGTTTTCTGGTTTCGATATCATGTTTAGGAGGCTTTGCGTTTATCGGGATACAAATTGAAGATACATTTATCTCATGTATTACGCCGGTTTTCACTTTGAAAAATATAAAACATCAAGAGTTTAACTTAAAGGCTAAGCCGCAAATATGTTAGATAAAGTACTGTTTAATTGAATTCAACAGTACAAAAATCATATTTTACAATAGTATTTTAATACTTCAATAGAAGAAAAAATTGGATTAAATTGTCTTTGTTGAATTAGTTAGTACAAAAATAGTTAACCACTCTATATGTTAGCATCCTTGTGGGTCTTGGGTTGTATTAGTCGTATAACTAAAAGCTGCGTTAAACTTTGTTGTCGTCATGTAATGTTGGATAAAATGGTTGAATAACTAATTTAGGCGGTTGAATAATCGTTTCGAATATCAGATTCGGAATCCGAAACCTGGAATATGTTTCGTACCCTTTAATATAGAAATGATAAAGTCATTTGTTTTTGTCAATAATTTATTTGCGAATAATAACATTTATAGCTTATGAATAGGGTTTTTCCTAATTTTAGATAATGAAATACCAGATCGCAACGGGTTTATTTTCCGTGGCAATATTTTTAATTGGAGTTTAGGTAAATGTAAATGGGTTATGCAAAGCGTTTTCGCCTTCAATATTTATGGTAAAGTGAAAGGCTTTGACTTTAGTATTACTATAAAGATAACGGTTTATATAATTATTTCGAATTTTAGACTCAAACTTCGTCCTTTGATACTTTGTATTAACTTTCTTTCCCTTTACAAGTTCCTTGTCAAGTTTTGTATTACAAATTTGAAACGCTTTATAATCGAAATTAAAGCTTCACGCGAATCATCAAAGCGTTGCGAAACTAAAGAGAGGAGATAAATTGACAGAAAGTTCAACATTACGCCTAAAATAATTGAATTCGTTCCAAATAGCGTATTGAAAGCGTTGATATTAATAAGAACCTTTTTGTTTATGGTATTTAAAAGGTTATATAACGCAATCCTAGATAGGCGTATTATTTTATATGTTTTTATACATTTTCATATTATACCTCTTTAATTTGTCATTCATATTTTATGGTGTATTCTTGTATTTGAATAAGTCATTTGTTATCAGACTCATATATTATTACTTTTTACAATCATTATTCCTTTTAGTGTTAATATATCATTTAACTTTTATATATCATTTGTTATTTTCATCACGATTTCTTTTCATGTATGAATTTATTATATAGCTATGAATACGTGGTTAGGTTTAAACAAATAATTATAATATAGGGCAGTGGAATTTTATTAAACGGAAATTAGAAATTGGAAGATTTTCTATTTTCGTTGTCGTTACTGTTATCTTTGTCGTTGCTATTGTCGTCTTTATTGCCGCCATTATAGTAGACGTCATCGCTGGCGTCGTCATCTTTTGGAGGACTAGGTGTCTCCTCCGCATTAATTTATATACTTTTGGGTAAAGGGTAATGTACGAAGTCGTATTTTTCGCGACGATATGTGAAAAGGTAGTTGATTTGTTTTGTGTAAAATATATGTAGGCCCGTCCGTTAGGCAGTAATAACGGTTATCCTTTTCGCTGACCGTTAATTAGTGTTTAGCGAAAAATGAGGCTTAGTTTTGTATTACATATTGAGAGAGTAGGCGATAAGGGGGAAAACCTTAGACAATATATTGCAAGAGTGGACGATGAATAATAGAGCTCCGGACTATGTTTCAAAGCAATAAGTGATTTATTGTAGAGTCGGTGGGCATATAGGTTATTTTTGACGAAAGTGTTGATATTACTATATACCCTCATAGATAGTATACATAGACCAAGTAGCAGTGCACTGTATTGCAGGGTGCACTCCTAAAAGGTGCACGGTAATTTGTTACGATGCAGGCTGAACTCTTGCAAGACGCAAAGTATATCATGCATGGGTTGGTCTGGAATAGTTATTTCAGACCGATAGCAATGCGTGGATCGGTTTGGAATAGTTATTTCAAACCGACGGCAATGCGTAGATCAGTTTAGAAGGAGTATTCCGGAGTAATACGCTCTGGGTAGAGAACTTATAAGCCCTCACCTGTAACGTACACCTTTAAATGGTTTTTTTTTTTTTTTGAGATTATCTTACTTTATACTACAACTACCAATTATTTTGATTACTTTTCAAAGACCTTATGTTTACGTGAATTTTATAGGCTTGAGATCTTAGCGACACTAATTAGTAGCCAACTCGGTCAACTATAAACAGTTTAGAGAAAAAGAGACAAATATATGTTAAATACCTATAACAAAATGCTATAACGATCTCAACTATTTGTGTTCCAACACTTTGTTTGTACAAGAATTATACGCCGACGTATACA
This sequence comes from Anisogramma anomala, assembly GCA_038502455.1. Classification (NCBI taxonomy): domain Eukaryota; kingdom Fungi; phylum Ascomycota; class Sordariomycetes; order Diaporthales; family Gnomoniaceae; genus Anisogramma; species Anisogramma anomala. Next base: position 10,711,284 of record JASMMZ010000003.1, on the reverse strand, counting down.
AAAACTGTAAAAACTAAGTAATTTAAAAAAGGAAAACTTTAATACGATATCATTTACTCTTATTCAGCGTTTCATTTGTTAAAAGCCCTGTTACGCCACCATTAACCCTTCTTTAGCACTTTAATATACCCGGGCACTTTTTGGAAAACGTCCTATTACGTATTAGGCTACGTAAGCCAAAACCACCAAGTTTCGAAACCGTTCGATAGGACCTATTTTATTTTATTTTACAAACCCCTTACTTTAAGAAAGCTACGATCTGTTCAATACAAATAAACAACTTGACCGCCCTATTAAAATCGGTTACACACCAAGTAGTCAACCAATGCCCTCCACTAAATTCTACTATAACACGTTAATACGAACAAACCATCTCACCCCGAAGCATATCACAACTCGATATTTCCCTTACCTTTCATAATTTCCTATATCCGTATTATTTATTTCAAGTTCGCCTTCGTTCGCCTTATATATCCTAAATTTAGTACCTGTAACGTTTTCAGTTTCTTAACCGCTTAGCTAATATAGCATTATCAATACTAACAAAATTTATTCGAAACGTTTAACTAATTTGTAGTTACACCTTATTTATATATCGTTAAAAATGTATTCGTATTTATAAGCGTTAGTAAATACTATTCCAACCGCTTTAATTACTTCATTAACTTTATATTCGCTAAAATACTTTAAGCTTTGGATATACCTAAACACATTAAGAAATTATGACACTTTAACATATCGCCTAAACTCCCTAAAACAATCGTAATTATAACCCCAAATCTAATAACACTAAAAAAAAACGTTTCTTTTAACACATTGGTCAAATATATAGGAATCAGAAAGGCTATAAAACAGGAAATCGACCTAGGTCTTTAGGATAACACAATTGATTTACCAATTAAGGAACAAGAACCCTATATCGTAAATATATATATATTAGGCGCTATATATCTTTTCTAGGAGGAATAAATCCAAGGACCTAACTTACTAAACAAATTTCATAACAATTTCTTAATTTGAGCGTTAGAAATATAGTAAAAGGTAAAACCTACCATCGCTAAAACCTTACGAATCCAACTAAGAACCAAAGGAATTACTATTTGAAGAGGTAGAAATGGGCTCCTTGTAAAGACCCTATTCGAAATAGTATAACTTACCGATGTATTAGACTAAAAAGATAAAGATTTGTATTTTACGGACTTGGTAAAAAGATATCACCTTACGAAACCAAAGAAACTATTATTAAAACAAAGGGAACCACGCGCAAAACGGTATAATCCTATACCCCAGGTAAAAAGAGGGAATCACGAGGGAAAAAAAACACCTACGATCCTTATCCATCACACAAGGATAATATACCCTCACACTAGCTTACACCGTAACGTAAAACCGAATACCAAACCACTTCCCAAACGTACAAAAACAACCCGACCGGTTATAAAAAAGTCGGCCGAAACGTAAAGAATAACCCGACCGGCTATAACGGAGTCGGCTAAAATACACAATATAACCTAACCAATTATAGTAGAATCGGCCGAACTGGAGAGAATAATCCGCCCCAAAAATAGACAATTAACCGAAACATAAAAAGCAACCCGATCTAGGAAATAAAAAGCAATGCAAAACGCCAATACGTACCATACGAACTAATAACTTTTAACCATGACCCTTATCGCGACCTCCTACCATATCGCTTTCCCATGGATAGGAGCGAATCTATGAAATTAACTGATTTTACCAGGTTGTAAAATAGGGATAAAAATTATAACGACGAGCCGTACGACGTATTGAATAACAAAATACGTGTTATACTTAATATATATAAAAAACTAGATATTAAACCATTATAATTCCACGTTATTTTACCCGGTATACTTTCCGGGAAAGTCAAAATTGGTAAATATACGACTTGATATAAATGAATATAATCGTAAAGTATTTTAATCGCCTTAAATCCTACTTTGATACCGAAATTAACCACTAATTATACGATAAGGACTAAATTGAAATAACATATGAATCTGAAAAAAATCAGTAGAAAAATGCCGATAAAAACCCTTAGGAAATCCTTACCTCCTTATTAACAAATTTTCGAAAGTGTTAAATAACCCTCGAACCGAAATACAAAGGCGACAAACTATTTATCCAAATAATGACAAAAGCCTGCCATGGGAATCTGGATTTCGACCTTATCCCTTTTAAACCGAAAAGAGACTTAGAGGCCTTATATATATACTTCAAAATATCGTTCGAAATCTTTATACACCGAAAAATAAGCTTCAAATCAGCATTCATAACTTATAATAATAAAGACGAAGCCTCAATTACCAAAGAAGACCTTGTCGAGACAATTCACCATGTTTTAAACCAGAAATTCAAGGTTTACCTAAGGCAAAACCAACGCCTCAAGTATAGGTACTAGGGAGAAAACCCTGGTAGTAAGAGATAGGAGCGATTGTTCGGAAATGAAAGAAATGGACCGAAACCACAGTAATACTTACGAAAAGATATATGGCGTCCTATAGGTTTGTAAAAGCGATATATTATATACAGAAAAATCGGCTACTAGTTTATAAACCACCCCGTTTACAAAAAATTCGGATTTAACGATAATTTTTAGCCGAATGTAATTTTAAGGATCGGATAAAAGCTAATTTTACAATATACGTAGCCGAATACGAAGGCATAGATAATAGACTCAACGTTTTCCTTTATAAAAATACATTTTAAAAAACCCATTTTAAATAAGATAATATCCACTTATTAGCCTACGACGATAAAAACGCCTAACATATCTTTACTAGCCTATAAAATGCCTCCTTTTTATATATTAGAGGCCCAAACTACGTGAAAAAAGTGCTTAACGCTAATATGACGTCGTAATTCTCCCTTTTGAATAGATACGAAACCAGATTCCAAGGCATTATACCTAATACTAACGTAGCCGAAATCTTAACGACCGGAAAACGAAAATTCGACGTATTTATGACGAAATTTCCAAAGTTTCGGTTAAATCGGATAGGAGAATACCGCAAAGTCTTATTTCGTAAAGATAAAGCGACGTCGTTCGGAATAGTCGTTATAAATACGCGTTTCAAACTGATCAAGTTTTACGTAATAGATTTTAAAATGCTACTTCTACTTTTATCAGCTGATATAAATAAGTCCGAAATGAAGATTCGAGATACCACCAATTAACTTATCTGCGCCTTAAATAGTATATTCGTACCGCTTAAACTTAAGTTCGGCTACTAGTATTTTTTTCTAAAAACATGTACAATTTAGGCTACTTACTTAACTTAGCCAGAATTACAAGCTTTATACCGACTATTCGAATACCCAGTTATAAAACGCCTTTTATTTTTGTTTTACGCCGTGGACTATACAAATGTAGGAAAAAACGTATTCGAAGCTATCGAAAAGTTCTGTCATAAGTGTTAGCTTTACTTACAGGCACCATGACGGTTTAAATTATGCCTTTAAAACGATATGAACTTTAATTAAAAATTAATTATTAATATTATATACCTCCATCACTAACCGGTCTTTTATGTAGTCGATATGGCTATATTATTCCAGGCAGCTAAGTTTATACAGAACGCTTTTACGTAAATTATTAGAACGCTTTAGTTAATTGATAGTTAAACATTTACCTCGAGCTTTCAAATTGGATTACGTACAACGCCGGTACAGCTTTCAATTTTACCGAGTAACGTACGAAAGTCCGTATAACTAATAACGAGTGTAAATAAATCCTAATAAAACCCCTATAGGGTATTGAAAAGTGTAAATAATATGATAGATTATTAAAAAAAATTATATAATACTAGTAAAAGAATTAAGAAGTATTAATTCTAAGGAATCTATCCTTTAAATAATGATTAACGCCGTTAGCAATACTTTTGGCCTAAATACGCTTATTCCTACACTTCTTATCATTAGTACCTAACCGAAAATTTGTAAAAACTCTGCCCTATTATTATTTACAATATAAAGAGCCAATGTTATAGATAAAGCTATAATGATTTACGCTTATTATAAGTAAATAATAATGTATCTAAGGCGTTAGCCACAAAAAATAGCCCCTATAAAACTAGCGTGTTAAACTTACTATTATAATTGAAAGTTTTGGTTTAAAGAATGAAGGATAAATTGATTTCCTTTTATAGTATTAACTGATTCAAGGGCTATAAAATGCTTGTTGATTAACTAAAAGAAACGAATTCGTTTCGCTAAATAATGATACAAAAATATAAAAAAGGCGATAGGAAAGGACCCGAACGCGTAAGACGAGCAAAACCGCCTACAAAACATTACCCAAAACGACAAATTCAAACCAACCTTAACTCCAGCTTTACCTCTAAAACGCGAATTTAACCCGACTACGCTAAACGAAATCGGCCTATTTATACCAAACCTTCCAAAACTTCGACGCCGAAGACGTCCTTTCGACTTTAAAATAAAAAAACGCCCTAAAAACTTTGTCAAGAACTCTTTTATTACGTAAAAGGAAATGAAAAATTACGAGTTTAATCTAAAGCTTCGTTACGAAGGTATTATTATTACATCAGGTGCCTTATTCGTATAATTTACTTAAACGAAAATCTTAACCCTTATCGAATAAGGCGTATTTCGTTTTAAACACTTTAACCCAGTTGTTTACGGCGCCTATAGAATCTTTCTAACCCGCCTTATTTACGAAATTAAAGACAAAGCTGATAAAAATTATAAAAAGACCCGCCTAGTTATCAAAAGCTATAACGACGAAGGTTAAAAGGATATTATAACCTAATTATTTATATTATAATAGGATAACCATTGCCTCATTCTTAAATTCGCGGACTTCTTTAACAATCTATATAACCTGTATTTTAAACTTCGCGACATAACGTAAGACTTCATCTAATCCGAGAAATGGTTAAAACGATGGATTTACGTAAATTTACCTAAAAGCCTCAAGTAATACCACCTACCTAATACGATTTTACGTATTATAAAATCACTTTATAACTTAGCCAAAACGTGTATTTATTGGTATAACACCTATAAAAGATACTATAAAAAATGATTCGAAATAACTAACTTGATCTTTAACCCATACTTATTAGTATTAACGGCCTATTCAAAAGGCTTTATATTAACAGGTATAAAAACAGACGACTCGTTAAATTTATATAACTCCTCGTTTTCTATATTTAAGGAGAAAAAACTTTTAAAGGCCGGCTTTAAAGATAAACCTAAAACGTTCTAAATGAAAGACAATATAATCGATGTTAATAGTACTACGATTACCCTCCGAAACGGTACTTGAAACTTTCCGTAAAAAGGTTAGTGAAATAAATTTACCATTATTGCTTGAAATAATGTAGAAAAAGCCGATGAATATAAATGTTAACCTATACGCGGCGTTTATGTCGCTTTTATAATATAGTTAAAGGTAACATTTAATCTTTCGGTTGTTGCATAATGCCAACCCGACCCGAGAACGATACGTATAAGGCTTTTAACAAACCCCTTTCGTAGTAAATATATAATCCGAAACGTAAATTATAATTCGTATTGCTAAATATGGGTACAGTAAAGCTATTTGTTTTTACTAACGGCTTTTTCGCTAATAGAAATGATTGTAATTTATAAATCAGCTTCGTTTTAATCATCGGCAACAAAATACCGACCCGAAACGGTTTTATGCTGTAAGGAAACATTATTTATTAAAGTTTTATCAAGTATCAAAGGGTTACGCGAAACATACTGGTTTCCGATATTTATAGTATGGTTAAAAGCTTCGATTTGGGTATTACTACGAAAATAACGGTCCGGATGATGTTTTAACCTTAGTTTACGCTCTATCTCTCTTATCGTATATACTAACTTCTTTTCGCCTTATAAGCACCTGGTTAAATTAGGTAATATAAATGAAAGGCGTTTGATAATGGATATTATAGCTTTACGCGAATCGTACGAAAGCCATAAAATTAAGGAAATAAGGTGGATTAACGGAAAATCTAACTTAATAGATGTAATAACCAAGTTTGCGCCGAACGAAGCCATGGAAACATTTATATAGACAAGCACATTTTTTATTAGGGTTGTTAAAAAGATTTTGCGTTCCAAATAAGTTACCTAACCATTTTTTTGCCTATTCGGATCGGTCCGTTTTATAATATTTATACCGATTCACATTTTGCCTTTATTTAAACAGCTTATTCGCACCAATTCTTGACCGAATTTACTGATTCAAACCTTTTACAATTGATATGATAAATAAAATTGTTACTACAGAAACTATTAATTTAAGGCTCTTACGATTAATATAATAATAATACTATTATTATAAAAACTGCTAATTCGACCCTATTACTATTAATACTACAAATAAAATTATTACTACTAACTTGTAGGAACGAAGTATATAAGGAACAAAGAAAAAATTACCTACGTGGATATTACTATATATCCTTATAAATAATAGACATAAACCAAGTAGTATTGCAATATATTACAGGGTATATTCTTATACGGTGTACGGTAACTTATCACGCTACAGGCTGCACTCTTGTAAGACACAAAGTATATTATGCATGGGTCGGTCTAAAATAGTTATTTCAAACAGACATCAATACGTGGATCGGTATAGAAAGAGTATTCCAAAGTGATACGCTTTGGGTGAAGGATTTATAAGCCCTCACTTGTGGCGTTCACCTCTAGATGCTTCTTCTTAAGATTATTTTACTTTATACTACAACTACCAATCATTCTGATTACTCTTCAAAAACCTTATGTTCATGTGAATATTATAGGCTTGAGACCTTACCGACAGAAAGGGTTTAATATTACCGGTATGGGGGCGTACCCGTTATCGCCCCCTTCGAAACGGTAGTAATGGGTTGAGCCGCCCTCGTTTTAGCGGTATTTATTGGAGAATTTATTGGCGGCGGTTGAGGCGATGTACAGTACATAGAGTGTGGTTATGAAGACCCCGGGAGCGTTTACCCTAGTGTGTTGTTTTAACGTTTTACGCGTTGAAGCTGTCATATGCCATACCTGGGCAAGGGGAACATTAAGAATACCCCGTTTTTGCCCCTGTTCTTATTTTTATTGTAATATAATGGGGGAGGGCAGGGGAAAGGAAGAGATGGAAGCAGGAGAGGAAGGGGGAATGGTACTAGTGACGGGTGAGGTGGAGTGAAAGGGGAAGGCGGAGTTAAAAGGCAACTGGTTGCCAGTGAGGGTAGGGACGCTAGCAGCAGTTGTGGCGGTTGTGCCGCGATGATATTAGCGCGTTAAACGGCGTTTTTAAAAACATTTTTTTCGAGAAACATATTCAATACAATGAGGATTTTCCGCAGAAATATATAAGCGCAGTATGAATGATTGATGAAGTAATTAATTAATACGAGTACGGAATATAACTAATTGTGGGTTTACATTCAAAATTGTAACGCATCGTTAAAGCAAGAAAGAAAGAAGTTTTTCTTGAATCGATGACAATGTATTATTTTTTATTGATTTTACGATATGATATATGAATAATCATACCTTTATAAGGATTTTTTTTTTAAAAAAAATGTTTTAAAGTTTATACTATCATTATAATTGAATTACCGATTCAAAGCTTGGATAATTATACTGTTATTAATGAGTAATGGATACAGAGCTTAATAAAAAAAACATATTGCTAATATGAATATTATTAAATATTACTATATCTAGCAAGCCTGGAGAACCACGTTCGCAGAGTGTATAGTGGAGTAATAAGCCATAGGAGGCACGTTATCGGAGTGTATGGTAGAGTGCCACGCTTTGGATGAAAGCTTATAAGCTCTCACTTGAGGTGTGTACTCTCCGGATACCTATTCTCCTTCTTGCAACCTATCTTTCTTACTACTTTGAATATTATACTGTCTTATTCTTATGTTAACGTAAAGATCTAACCGACACCTCGACTTGAATATCGTTATATTTGGGGTTTAAAGTTGAAATTCGTGTTTTAACACAAATTATACGACTTCTCGAGTAAAAAATCTATTAATTTCAACTCTATCACTCTCTTTAAAGGGTCTTTCGAAGGTTTTGATAATTTCTTATACTCGGAGCTTCATATTTATATCTTAATAGGTACTTTCTCGCCTACTAACCAAAGTAGTATTATAAATTCGGCTCGGTATTTAATTTTTATCCTTAATGTTCCTCCTTTTTCATGGTTGGCTACGTCGTCAGAATTTTATAGGGTTTTCGATTTCAAGGAGATCGGAGTTGTATTGGCTGATTTACTTAGTTTGAGAATATTCATCTCTGTCGTTTTTATTATTAGCTTCAATATAGAATTTATCTTAAGTTGTGCGGAACGTCGTAATACCATTAGCAATTTCAATAATTACCTTATGGTAAGCGATACTGAATATCTTAAATGAGCTATTGGTATCATAGAGGATCGAGATACATACTAAGAATGACTTTCACTAGGGAGGGGGCTACCCAAGGTTATGGGAGGAATGTCTAGAGGATAAGGGAATAGCCGAAGGCACTAGTTAAACTTAAATAATAAATAATAATACAATCCGCCCACTCCTTAAATACCTCTTCGAACCCCTTACTTTCTCCTTATACCTATTTAGTAACCTGTGTAGAAGTTAACTACCTTGCCAAATCTTGATATACAGTTGAAGAAATTGAAGAAATTCACTAAACGATAAATCACTGAACAAGAAAGGGAAAACACACGAACAAGAGTAAACGAGAACGAGTAATTGCGACAACGAAAACGACGACAAATATAACGAGGACGAAAACAAAGATAATAAGGATGAAAACCAAAATTTCGAAAACGAGGAATTATAACACACATATACATATACACCTAAAAAATATTTTTTTTTCGATTCGAGTAAGCTAAAATTAATTAACTTTCTGACTGAAATAGCTATACTTAACCAAATATAGCCCAAAAAATAAGCGAAAGATATATTGAATCTTTTTCATTTAATTAAACAGGTATAACAATTCAAAGAATATTATATTTCACAAAATTTTATACTTTTGAAGGTATAATGGTACCAATAGACGATAAATTTTGTTTTACTCGAATGAAAACTATCGATACTAACAAAATTAAAAATAAGTTTTACGATGATATTCGCAGGACACCCTGGCAAAAATTCAAACGATTACATTGATGACGTCGAAATCGCAGTAGAAATACAGTCACGAAATAACAACCTTATCAAAAGTTTCACGAAAGCAACTTAAAAACAGGCTTAAAGTAAAATATAATCAAATGGAACTGTAATATACCTACGGACGATAGATAAAAAATGGAACAAGTTAAAGATATTGTTTACCTCCCGGTTTAAATCTCGCTAAATAACTATAAACACTGGCGTAGTAATAAAAGTAAACTCGTTTAGAAAACGTATTTACCCGTCGATGGTTAAATATATAAAAGTGGCAGACAAACTCGTCGTATAGTACTCCTATATGTTATAAAAGGAACCGAAAACCCGGTTTTTTGCATATTTAACAAACAACGGATGTGAGAGAAACACGATATTGCAGACATGAGTTATTAATCGTTTATTTTTAAAGATTACTATGGAAGAAAAGGGGATATATAAAGATGAAGTGATTCACGACGTTGTACGAGAGATGTTAATTTTAGCGACAATAGTCCCTAGCTATAATAATAACCCTTTCTTCAAATGAAAAGAAAACCAGAATAGCGCTAAAAGTTACTTCACAGAAAAAGTACTCGTTAAATTCATGTAGATTATAAATCTGATGTGAAAATAAATGAGTAGACTGATATTTTGCGATAATAGGGAAATACTTTTATAATTCGTAAAATACTCATGGATATTGGAACTAGTATTAAGTCCACTTTTCATCAGCTTTTTAAGTGATTATATTGAATGTGGGTGCATTATACCAGCGAAGATATAATGCGGGTAATGGATTATAATAACCATAAAATGATATGTAAATGTGTTTTCATTATAAAAATATAATCAAATCATACTACAGGTTTTATAATTGTCTTTACCCCAGATAAATATAGGTAAAAAGGTGACAAATACAAAACCAAGTACTAGTAGAATTACAAGTTCCTTAAGAGTTAAGAATGGTAGGTGAAATAAATGCGAAAATATGCGAGTTATCGTTTATAGTATCGATAAATTGAGCTGAATACTAGAATTTTTATCCTACATTCAAAATTAATTATACCAACCCTTCAAATTTGGTAAACTTAAATATGCTAGGAAATATTATATAAAACATAAGAAACGAGCTTAATCGGCGTTTATAGGTTTACAAAGAACGCTGACACGTTCGCGAAAATAAAGGGAAATGTAAAGAAATTACAAATGACCTACCTTAAAGAGTCTTTGAAGACCGTAATAACATGACTACTAAGCGTACAAACCTATACGTACGTACCTAAAACGAGGAAGAAAACCGTTTACTTCTAGTACGAACCCAAATTCCTGTTATCATTAAACCTTATAGTATTAAACCATACCCTTATCAAGACAGACTTAAAAAGAACAATTTCATGAAATCCTAACTTAATTTCATACAGCTATGTAAAAGAAATATAAAAAAAATACCATTGGTAAACAAGAGAACGCTATCCTCATACGATCATTATGAGGCTGTTATAAATATAATTCAATTTAACGGATACATTGCAAGAAATTTACCAAAAAATCACATTCGAACAACATTTAAATCGTAGTTCCATTCTCCGTAAGCAAATATCAAGAATATATGGTTTTAACACTATCTAATGTACGCGAGTAAGAAAAAAACCATTGAAAAAATCATTAACACACAACATCTATGTATACAACAGTAATAGAAATTGTTAAAAATTGTGCTATACCTAAAACAATAAAAACCTTACTTAGGTACATTGAACGTGACGTTTATAAAGTTTACATAGGCTAATATTTGGTAAACGAGGATTTTCTTATCGAATTTATTACGCGAAATACGGAAAATAGTCTGAAAGTTACTATTTAGATAATTAATCACATATAATGTTGATGATAGCTAATGAAAGCCGTACGATATTGTGAACTTGAGTTTTATTCCCCCTTATTATTAATAACATTGTCTTTTTAGTTCATATATTCGGTATAGTTAACTAACCTTAGTATGATTGTTTATTAAGTTATAATTAGATTGTTTTCTATTCGGCTATTCATAATTATGTGGGAATGTTTTTACTTTTGTAGGAGAAAGTGGATATTTGGTTACCATGCCTATTACATGATGCGTAAAGCTGTTTAATTTTAACTTTTAGTAGAGTTATATAGATTGTTTTTCGGATGAGAACCAATATTTGTCGGAAGAATAGAATACTAGACGTAAAAGAAAGATATCGGATTTAGATTTATACGACCAAAATAAAAGCAATAAATACAATTATCTGACCTTTACCAAAAAAAAAAAAATGTATACGAAAATTAAACGAACCTTTTAACTTCGTCGAAGACGTTTAACAAAGGAGAGACCTAGAATTGGGCAGGTCTTACACCCGAAGGAAACCAATTGGTAGCGAAAGATCTTAGGGATATTGATAAAAAGGAAATTAACACTGTAAAAAATCTTCGTTTTGGAGATATTTTAATTATACATAATACGAATAAAAACGAAACACATACAAATGAAGATGATCTATTTGAAAACAGAGACGAGAAAACTATTAACCGAAACGAGATGAAAATAATAACCATGATTGTAAGATAGGACAAACAAATAAAGACAAAATTAAAATGGAAATTATTACATTCGACAAAGTAAAGGGGATACTTATTGCAATATATTTAAATATAGTTAATTATTTGTAATGTTTTCCTATTTCGCATAAATTAGTTTTTAATTTAAAAAGAAAGGAAATAGAACTTTTCGATCATTTTAAGCTACTACCATCACTTATTAAACTATAAATTTCAATTGCGATGGGAAACCTAATTCGGTATTACATGAATAAAACTGACATTATTGCATTAGAGGTGTTGGCGAGTGAAAAGAACAAACCAATTTTTAAATATATCACTATACGAATACCAACGTTGATAAAAAAGAAAAGCAATGAAAATAGAAACTTTTTTAGCTGATGTCGTAAAGAATAAGATCCAGATAACTTAAAAAAAGAAATTCGATAGAAATATCAAGCGCCGACCCGAATAAAAGGATTTAAACGATTTACCACATGAAATTGTTAACGTATAGCTTGAGTCATCCAGTATCGATACTAAGTATATAAGTAAAATGAACGAGTCTCATAAGTTCGTCAACGAGAAGTACCTATAGTTCGGAGAGAAAAAAGGGGAGAAAAGGAAGAGGGCTGGCACTAGCCAAGAGGTTAGCTTATACCTGAAAAAATGCATTTGCATTTAGCTTAAAAAAGGTAAAGATAACGAATCACATTACTTATTTGATGAATCTCGAACCGAATAATTGTTTATTTAAGTTAAAATAGCCCCAAAAATTACAAAAATAGGTTGCTTTTACTTAAACGCTTCATTCTGCGATAAAAGTAGTAGGATTCTCTGTCCTAATTCAGTTAAAATAGAGTACATACTTACGTTACTTACCAGAGAAAAATGGTAAACATCGATTCGTTTGCAACTATATTCCCGTTAATAATTACAAAATTGAACCAAAATAGCTTATACATTTATGTAATAAAATATTTAATACTTTTTCAAGGAAATTATTATGCCTTCTTTTAAGGTATTGTGGTAAACAGATATTGAGGTATATCTATTACGCCTGGGTTTAAGTATAAGATGGCGTTTATTATTCCAAACATATAATACTTAATGTTAAGCACATCCCGAGGAATGGCGGGGAGGAAATATACCAATTACGTATTCGGCGATATTATGTTTGGTGAATGACTGTTGCTAAGCATCCAAAATGATAGGAAAATTTACGAGAACGCTACGAGAAACTTCCGAAGAAATGTCAAAATAGATACACTAATACTGTCGTTGCTAATAAGATACAACCATACCTGAAAAACAGCTTTCTATGTACATATCGACGACTAAAATATCTTATTATATGGATTCAAAGCAATATTTAAGTTTTTACAGTCTTAGTATTTTCTTCGCCTCGTATACGGAAGGATTAGTCTTACTTCTTATAAAACTTTATTTTTCGGATGCTATATTTATTCGTTAGTTTTCGAACTATTACGCTAACAGATTCAGCCGTCTGAAAAATATCGGATGAGATTCGTAATATAGGTAAAACTCGAAAACTAACTAAATTTATCAAAGATGCTAAATAAATTCTTCTGTCACTCTCTATATTCCACGAATTATCTTCTTAATAGAATATTATGAACAATTATCCTAAATATAATTTAAATGAAGAAAAACCCAAAATAACTTTTGCGGCGAAAGTTTTGAACAAAATACAGTAGATATTAAAGGAATTCGAATAGCGAGAAAAACACACTAACGTATTCGTAACAATGTGACTGGCAATTTAAGAAAATATCGCGATAATATTAGACCGTTTACTATAATTCTACATCGGAAAAAACGCTTTTGGAGAAGGAATTAGCGGCGCTACTTTCCAATTGAATAGGTTGCTAGCTGGTACTAAAATCATAAATAAGCCAATGCCTTATGCTAGACTTTTAGCTTTCCTTCTCTGAAAATTAAACGAAGCTGAGTAACGATATACCATTAGGGAAAAAGAAGCGTTAACTTTTGTAAAATTATTAAGATAATCACGACTATATGTAGTTAAATCGCCTCCTTCAATGATGGTTTATATCAATAATAAGAACCTAATTTCATTATTAATGATCCCGACAATACTTATAAGTAAAATTGCATAGTAGAAAGATATTTTCGCAATATTTGACACGAAAAGCATACATCTCCCCAAATTAAACAAAACGATTAAAATAGCGGATGAGACTTTAAGGCTATCAGGACCAACTATAAAACTTTAAAGTCAGATATAAGAGAATTACGTTGGACGGTAGAAAAATACTTACTCGTGAGACCAACGATGTTAATAGATTTAGGAACGGGAATTCTTTTGTCTATAGTAGTATTAAATCCTAGACAAATGTTGCAACTAAGCGTGATAATGGTAACAGAATATATCGAAAAGACAAACTGGTATAAAGATATTATGGGGTACCATATAGGAAGCTATAAAGTGGTTGAGAACTTACTGGTATATATAAAAAGAAAATTAAAACAAGATTTACCATAGTTTTGTATCTAAAACGGCGTATGGTTCGGACGAAAACTAGGTAAAAGATATGCTATTTATATAAGAAAATATAAGGTACCTTGGGAATTCAAATATGCTTACGATCTTCACAGATATATTGTCTTAGCTTTAATCATTTACAAATGAAAGGGAATTCTATAGTGTCTAACACAATATATCAATATTGAAAATATGTTACGATACATAAACTATACGTGTTATCCAGCACCCCCAAACCAATTAACTCAAGCCTCGTACTTTTTATGGCTCCAAAACTCTAGTATATTATGAAAATGAACCTTTAAGGAAAATTTAACCAAAAAATAGTCCGAGAAGAGACTTATTTGCATCTTGTAATCGATTATTTCTTACGATTCTTGTTTTGCAGAACCGTAGATAAATCAACAGAAGAGGAGGTATGTCGAATCTAAAAGCCTATTACTAATGTCTTCGGATACTCTGAAGAATGTTAATTGAATAAAGTAAGGTACTTTAAAAGCCCCGCGGTTATAATGTTCTTCACCGAAGGAAAAACGAAAATAATCAATGCGCTCGTTTATTTAACTTCGTTAGTGAGGTTTATTGAAAGGTTAGTAAAATTGGTTAAGGATTGGCTGAAGAAATAAGCTTACGAAACGAATACAGACGACTCGAGGAGTAGCCTGAAGCTTTCGCCGATATTATAAGGGCTATTAACAATAGATATGTGAGAAACTTATTATATAAACTGTTACAGATTATGCTGGGTTAGCTAGTAAAGCCCTTAGGAGCCATTGTTGCAGCTGAAACATTGAATTTAAACCGAAAATAACTAATGGCAATGTTTAACAAATAGTAAGTAAACGAGAAGGCGCTTTGTAACGAATTTATCAGTCTAAGTGGCAATTTTTATCAGCAAATACCTGAAAAGTAGATAGGGTGATGGATTGAATAAAAAACTGACCTTAAGAATAATAATAGCAATAAGTTATAAATTGGTGACTAGATATAGGCGGCCGTACCAAAAACTTGCGATATCAAGTTAAAAAGGTTCATGTTTTATGAAAAAAATGAAGATTTAAAGAATACTTAAGCACCTACCTTTAAGATACGATAACCAGGACTGTAGGAATTTAATAAAATCGTATGATTTGTTTTTCTTTTGGTTGTTGATCCCACCACGAAAAGGAAACGAAGAAAAGTTCAAGCTCATTCGCTGAAACCGTTCGTTTAGAGGGTATAAAACGAGGCAGAGGAAAACATTGTGAACAAGAGGGAAGATAAAGATACGAAAGAAATAAGGGGACCTGACAGCAATAACCTTAACAGCATCTTCGACCTTACATCAACTTCCTTGTCATAGGTGCACGGACCACCATGTTAAGGAAGGTAGGGAGCCTACACTCTAAACCCTAATAGTGCCCATTTCCGAGAAAAATTTTCAGGTCCAGCCGCTCTCAATACCATCACTTCACATGCACCTTATTCCACCATAACATCACTAATCGGCTCTATCACCACTTAAATATTTTACGGCAACCTCTTTTTGGCTATGGAAATCGTCGTCGGTACGGCGCACTGCCCTTGTAGCGATGCATCTAAAGAACAGCCGTTACAACCAGCAATTCCTTCCCTCGCTACTTATGCCAAAGTAGCCCTTCAGACTTGGACTTGCAGTACAATACAAGTTTAATTCCCTTTACGCTTTAAGGTCACAAAGAAAGACCTTTATTATAAGCGCTTGCACTTAACGGCTCTACTTATCTATCTATCTATCTATTTATTTATTTAATTTTATAAGTCATCACCATCTACACCGGCGCACCGATCGCTTAATGGGGCCTTCGATTATACATTAGATGTTTTTCTTTGGATATTTACAGAAGAATTTTTACGGTACATCAACTGCTTAGTGATGCTTCTTTTTACGATTTTTTTTTTACACTTCTTGTGTTTGCGGTCCATAGCAAAAAGATGGCTCGGGTTGTGCTTTCTCCACAGTTTTTTACCGAGGGGCAAAGTATATATTCCCCACCGCCACTGGCTCTTCACCAAGATATATAAGTTCTATACATACTTTACTCTCTTAGGGCTGTCAGATCTTTAATACGAGTAGGTGTCGAGCGGGAATAGAAATAGTCATATAACATAGCCCAGCTAAAATTACAGTTTTCACGCCCTTATGGGTTTCCAAACTATACGATACTTTAAGGCATTAATTATAAGGCTGGCTTATGGTCCGGTCTCCCGTTACAGGTTTTGAATAATATTTTGTTTCATAGTCAACGGCTATGTTCCTTATATTATTAGTGTAAGGTTAGAAACTAATATTTAATACATCTAATAGTGGGTATACTCTTTCGTCGTGACCACCTAGAGAAAGCCTTTACGAATGCGATCCATAATCGTTGGCGAAACAGGTTTTTTAGCAGGCGGAAACCTATATAGTTGATATAAGGCCCCTTCGATAGACATTGAACAGTATATATAACGTAAGACTCGGAAATTTACCACAGGCGTGGAAGATACGTCTTTCAGTTTATATACGTATGGTATGAGGAATCAGGTGGTTTATATAACAAGGTAAAGTGGTATAAACTAGAAACGGGTAACTGAATAGAGTGGTAGTTGTGTGTATCAGGTGAGGATTTTAGGTTGCGAGCCTTTCCGCCAGTATAGGTATGTATTTTCTCATTAGCGAGGATCATACTATACTATCTACATAGTGGGCACTGCCTGGTGATAGTAAATCAAAATAAAGAACTTGATAGTACCGCTAGCCAAAAAGTGCCAGAATGAAATAATAATATTAACATTTATTAAAGAAAAAAGGAATGGTGAAAGGGGGAAAAGGGCAAACTTTAAAGTATAAAAATTAAAAAGTAAAAAGATTGAAGCTAAAGTTAAAAGTTGAAGAAAACTTAAATAATAATTATGAAGTATAATACAAAGTTTCCTTTATTCTTTATATTCTTTATTGTCTTTTGTTTTATATTAACACGTACTACCCCACGTTTACTTTCAATACGAACCCCAATTTTTGTACTACTTCACTTTGTTTTATATAGCTTCATGGACTTAGCTATATATTAATTAGGGGGATAAGTAGTAACATGAATAATCGAGATATATAATAAATATAACTTACACTAGAATGATGGCTACCTGAAGTCATAAGAGGAATATCTGAAGGATAAGAGGATACCCATAGGCACTAGTTAAACTTTAATAACAAATAATAATAAAAGTCGCCTACCCCTTGAATACCCCTCCGAACCCTTCACCTTTCTTCCTGTAACCACTATCGGTTATAGACTCAAGCTATTTTCCATTGAGTCTATAGATTACGTGACTATGCACGTAACGAGATGTACAGTACGCGGCCCGAATGCAGTCTGGACGCGGTCTGCAGGCGTCACGTGCAAAGGTATGTGACATAACGTACACAGACCGTACATATCAATCCTACATAAAGGACCTCCGCAGACTTTTATAGTCTTTTTTAGTACCTTAATTATTAACACCATTTGTTACCTATCTTATATACCTTCGTAGATCAGACCAGAATGTATAATGCAAGTTTACTTATATTTTCTTCAAATTATATTCTTTATAATATATTAATAGATGACGAAGATTGTTGATTTTGAGTTATAATTTAATATTATAAAGGAAAATGAACTATCGGAAAAGATATAATCATACACTTTGATAAATGTATCTTTTATCTTTTTAAAACCAATTTAACCCGATATGTCTTATTTATAAAATGCTGTAAGCTATATCGCATTTTAATTCAAGTGAATAAAATGAATCTTTTAATCGAGTTTCGTATTCTACCCGGCTGTTATATATTTTTCCATGTCCAATTTCGTTTTACGTATTAATAAAATTTAATTACTTAAAACTGATTAAACGACTATTTGCATTAGGTTTTCAACGTTTAATAGTGACCGGACACGATACGACTAATCATAATTCGATAAGATGACTTCTACTGAGGCGGTGATATGTGAAACGATTGAATTTATATTAAATACGGATGAAATGTAGATTAAAGATCGCC
Source organism: Anisogramma anomala (assembly GCA_038502455.1). Taxonomy (NCBI): domain Eukaryota; kingdom Fungi; phylum Ascomycota; class Sordariomycetes; order Diaporthales; family Gnomoniaceae; genus Anisogramma; species Anisogramma anomala. The sequence goes on along the minus strand of JASMMZ010000003.1, from coordinate 10,692,995 downwards.
GGTATATGTTTATTTACCTATTGCATTATTATAAGTGAACTATTAAGTAAATTGGTACGGCGTATTATGAAACTGGAGGGTATCAGGGAATATACCATACGAATGATTTTTCCGATCATATTGAGGCTATCTTCGATAACCCGTATCGCGCGAATAAAGATTTGTCCAAATGAAAAGAATTGTCTATAAATCATTCAAACTTATGTATATTATTCGTTATTAAGTTTGAAACGTTTTTATCCCAAGTAAGCTGTTTAAACTAGTTTTTAATCGTTAAGTATAATTCCTTCGTTTCCATATCTTGTTAAGTATTAGAGATAAGTTTATTACGGTAAGCGTTAACCGTATTCATTATATCGTTACTTTGATAAAACGGTGTAAATTTATTCATGAATTAATTTTGTTTTAATTGAAACAGAATATTTCAATCGATGATCATCTGACATCGAATGGCTAATAGGACGATAAAAGATGTTATTATAATAGGAATCTGTTTAAATATCCCTATCAAAAAACTGTATGAATTGTAGTCGGTTACTCTACTGAGTCCGTTTAATATAAACCTAAAATTAAAAACGTCGGAAGACGTGGGTAACGGTGGATAAGTATCGGATTATGCAGGTTATTAGGCGTTACTTACGTTACAACTCTTCAAATCACTTTCAACGAGGTTACAAACTCCGCCAGGCTTTTCCTTCAATAAAAGTGTATAAGGTTCAAGTCGAAAATGTAGATATAGGTTCCTTATTATTGGCGACAGAGAAAACCTAACTTTTAAACGTAACGTCGTTTAAAAGGTATATTACTTTACTAACGTAATCCTAGATTGGAGTACAAAAATTGTAATTAAATTAAGATATGGATAACCCAAAATCTATTTCTATTATTAAAATGTTTAATAATACTTACTTTCTGAATCCCTAAGTTGATTTTAGTTATAATTATCATGATGTTATGAAATAGGTTCTAGTATAACAATTGAGGATAAAGTAGATTCAGTTATTATATTTTCGAAACTTGGGTGTAATATTAAGGTTTCAGTGTAACATATATATTACCTATTAAGCTAAGTTTCGAGTCAAAATTAATCAATCACTCAGCATAATATAAATATATATTATTCTCGAAATAACGCAGAATATTATTTTAGTATATTTTTGATATAATATTTATAAATACCTTTATTTGTTAGCAAGAATCGTTTAATAGTTCGTAATTAGGAAGGTTTAGTAAACGATACGATATTATTAAATTTTAGATCGTGAGAATTTAGGGTATTGTAAATTTTGTTTTTACTGTATTAACTACCCGGGTTTTACTATTGGTGTAATGTATACGAGATTAGTTATAATTGGATTTTATTACAAGATTTTACTTAATAAACATGAATTTTGCAACTAATATCGCTAATGGTTACAAAAGAAAAAAAAGTAGTGTCGTTTCCACATGAATTAGTAAAGTTTTGTGATTTATTTAATAAGAACAAGGTAACGGCTTTTCTCCTATATCGAGTAAAACTTGATTACCATATCTATATTAAACCAAACAAAAACTTATCTTTACCGGATAAACCATATTCAATATTACAAAATCAACTCCTAAAAATTAGACATTAGGTTGACAAGTTGATAGATAAGGGTTAGGTAAGAGCAAGTTTTTTTTTTTTTTTTTTTTTTAATTGTAACGCTGATATTATGAATTTTCAAAGTGGAGGGTAGATAGCAGATTTTCTTTAATTACTTAGCTTGGAATAAAATCAATAAGTAAAATTGTTTTCCATTTACCTTGAATAAAAGAACAATATGTATATTATTCAAATCAATATTACTTATAAAGCTTTAAATTGGAAAAATCTTTTACCGTATTTGATTTATACCTAAATAAAATGAATTAACAGCCTTTCTTACTCATTTCGTCTCATTCAAATAGTTCATTAAATTTTTTGGGTTGACGCAAAAGTTAACGAAGTTTTAACGTTATATTAATCATATGATAACAGATATTTTCAATGATTTTTTATGACTTATCTAAACGACCTCCTTATTTTCTTTTCCAGTATTAAGTAGGATTATATAACAAAGACTTGTGTAATTTTAAGATGCTTTTTGGATGCTGAGATGTATTCTGGATTTGAAAAATATAATATCGTAATAAAACAGATAAAGTACCTTCATTTTATTATAATAGTTGGCGTAAATATTCGGGTTAACTCTGAGAAATTCTAGAACGTTCGCGAATAAAAGTTTCTCCATATTATTCAAAAAGATGAAAGTTTTTCAAGGTTTATGAAATTTTATCAAACTGTTGGAATAGTACTACATGCAATGCATTAAGTCAACTTTACTTACAATAAAGTTGACTAAACTACAAGTTGGGTGTATTGCTTTATGGAGACTTACCATATTGGATTTAAGTCGAGTGCAGTATACTGAACTTCACTCTAGGGAATGGGCCAAGCCATTGTCCATATAAATTACTGTGCAGACCGGCTAGCGGTCTGCCAAACTTAGAACAATACATTTACTACTTGACTAATGCAATACTACTATTACATAGACCAATCGAATCGACAACTTTAAAACGATCTAAAGACCTGCTAACACTAATCAGTGCTTATTAGGTTAAGCAAAGATTGGCCAAGTAAAAGCAAAATCTACTTTCCGGTTACGCTTTGTGAAAAACCAAGGTAGAGGAAAGATTCTTGCGAAGGGCTTCTACTGCTGCATCGGTTTTCATAACGGTAAGTAGAAAAGATTTCTAGGTTACGTCGGTTTACACGGAAGCTTAGAGGTAACGATGGTATCGCTATCTAAAACAATGAGAAATATTTATTAATCCTTCTTGAAGACGTTCAGATTAACTGTTAGAAGTCTCAAAGTTCGGCAAGTTAGCAAACGACTAAATCAATACTACCACGGGTGCTATTACTGCAAGAAAAACAACTAAGTCCCTATTCTAAACAACCTACAACAACAAACGAACTTCGACTTTACCTTTTACACCAAACCTCTACCCCTACTTCTCTCTTTTTACTTCCCCTCGCCAATTCTATCGTTAAATTTGCTAGTCTTCTCCAAATTACTACGCGACTTTACGCTAAAAATACTAATTTCCCCACGCCTAAAATCACCAAATACCTTGCCCGACGCGCCCTATACGTCCTATATAAACCAAATCGCCAAGATAGCTTCAAGCCAGGAATACATAAAAAAAGTCAAAGCTCTCAGATTAGTTTTTGCCAACCACTACAATTAATAACTTTCGATTACGGATGTTAACGAAACCACAATTAAAGTTTACCTAACCAATTACATTAGCTAGTAAAGCATTGACACTGACTTCGGTGACGAATACGGCCGCGATACCCGTGCTTTTCAAGATTTTCGCTAGTTCTTTAACTACTAAACTCTTAACATGTGAAAGATGATTTATCGAATAGTTAAGGTTATGTTAACGATGGAGGTCACCTGCCGTAGCATTTATATCCCTGAAAAGACTCCATTTGAACTAGCGGAAACCTTTTTTCAACTGGCTTAACAAGAAAACCATCCTTATGACCTTAATCCTTAAAATCTTAAGAAAAAAAGAAAGGCGTTAAGGGATTTTAATGCCCACACATAAGTTTTTAGGAACCCCCATTTTACTTTTAACTAAATCAAGCCTTTTTCTGCGCTGGCGATTAGGAACCTATTAACCTGCTCAGAAGTTTAGCACCTTTACGTAACAACGTGGAGTACGCTTTTAGTGGAGGAAGAGCGCGTAAAGCGAAGGCCACTAACGCGGCCAAAGGTATTAACATTGGCGCTTTACATTAGTCAATTAAGTAAGATTGTCAGGTTTTCCAAAACCATCAAGTGCATATTCTCTCTTATCAATTCTATCGACAAGCTCTTTAAGACTCTTCCCCATTTATGTTTACCTACACACGAAAACCTATTACAGGTTTTACCACAAGACTTTAACCTTCGGGACAAGCAACTGGTAATTACCCTTAACACTGTCTCTTGGAAGCTCCAAGGCTTAAACTGTTAAAAAACACCATTTAAAACTGGAATAACTATCGAGACCTTTCCCTAAAACTTGTTAAAATAGTTAAAATTTACTGAAAGCTGCTTACGGAATTCGCTAAGATTTAAAAAGACGTAAAAAAATATAATAGGAAGCCCTACAACCTCCCTAACACTAAGATAATACCTTTTTTAAACATCTATAAGTGGATAAAGGTTTCCTTTTCAGGTTTTCACTTACTATTCCCTGAAATTCTTATAGTGTACACCAAGGACTACTACTTGACCTTCTTTACTAGAGCTACTACGCTTCGCGAGATCTATGATAGCATGAAAGTCTATTTCGAATATGATGTCTACCTTATGTAATACCATAAAAATTAGGTTACCACGTGGTAGACTACAATAATAGCGGGGGAAAAAAGGTGGAAACACTAATAGACGTTCTTAACCAGATGATTAATAAGTTAATACTATATTAGAATTTAAAAATTGGTACGGGCAAAAGTTACAGGCGTTAACGAGTTCAAATGCACTTTATAACGCCTAATTACAACTTACGAAAGTTTTTTTTTAACTAATTACAATCCTCACTTACCACTGTAATAATGCGTACACTAATTTTGTTTGGTATATACCCTCAAGCCAGAAACTTCCCTAATGTCGAAGAAAAAAACTTTACAGTAGTTAATTACGTAGATCGCAAGTATAGCTACAGGCGCCTATAACACCTAATTTCTAGCCCACCAGCCACAGACTGGAGGTAACAATTACGCTAACGTGTAATGATCACACTAAATACCCGTGAGTATATAGAAGGTGTCAGAGGGTTTATGTTATTAAGAAGGTAGCCGAGGTGTTGAGTGAACAATATTGCAACCGTGCAAGGAATGATCAAAAGCCGTAAGGCTATTCAGAATATACTGAGACTGAATACTTAGATTGACAACTGAAGAGCCATGAAGGAAATACTATCTATGTGTTGTTGACCGTGTCCTTATATTCTTAGTCCTTCATACGCCTTCAGTGCTGGATCATGTTGGATCGAAACATGATCCCAATAATCCTGGATCTGTTGGATCGAAATATGATCTCAATGATCCTTAGTGCGTAACCCTAGCCCTAAGGTTGCTGACATAAGAGATATCCCCACCTGATGTGTTGGACATCAGGTTTTTAGTGGCTTAGCCCCATACTGGCCTGTTTTCTGACCCTCCTATGTTCTTGGGTCGTAACATAACGCTAATAAAGCCAACATTCAGGTGAACCTAGTAACTGCAAGTACTATCATCGTAATAGTGGCAAAAAATGTAGGATCTATAGCAAGTTTGCTACTAATTAACTCGGTATCTTTTCACTAAACGTAATAATAGGAAAGCAGTATACTACGACAAATACCCTACGGCTTTTAAATAGGAATACATAAATCAACTCATAAATTTCGAAGGCGATACGATAATCAACGGAATTAATACCCCTCAGTGAATCAAGTGACACAAAGACACTGTTTCTAGTAAGGTCTAATAATTAGCTAACCACGATTTTCTGTACTGTTTAGGTGGTCAAAACCCTTACCTTTACTTTAACCAAGCCTCCAACCCCTTACACACCATTAATCTTCACGATCGTTAGGCGGACCATACGCTTTAAGGTATTATCCCAAATATAAGGGCAATAAGGTACTTAATAAAAGGCTATTCGCAATACGTGGCATTGCGGAGGAAAAGCGCTATATCTACTAAACTCAATTATCGCAATGCTGGAAAAAACAAAATTAGCTTTAGACCAGGCGAATAACTATTATCACTGGGTACAACGGTAATTCAAACTATTATAGGAGAAATTATGTTTTCTATATTTTAGTCTCTTACCCCTTTCTTACTTCATTTAAAGGACATAAAACCCCTTATCGGCAACTTTAACGTTAACTCAAACGAGCTGGTTAAAAATTTCTAAAGGTTTCCACTCGCTTTTAAGTGAGGGTACCTATAATTTCATTTTTAAGTACCAGAAGCAATGGTATCAAACCTCATAAAACCGGAAATACATTAATTGCATCGGCGATTTAACCATTCATCCGTTAATATGTTATACTAAATCCTAAAGTCTGCAAGTCATGATAATATGGAATAATTTACTTTAAAAGCTATTGAAAAACTTTGCTACCGCTGTTAAACACATGCCTAAGTCCCCCGGAGATTTAGGTTTACACTAAAAAACGATAAGGATTTCAACTGCAAGATCTTCATCGATATATTTTACATAGAGAACTAACTTATTCTTTATATTGCTAATTCCGAAACCTCTTTTTACGAGGTCAAGTTTTAAAAGTCCCTTTCGACAAAAGATATGTGGAGAACGCTAAGGTTGTTGTGGATTAATACATACCTAAGCCAACCTAACGTCATCGTCCACGATATAGGTACCAGATTTACAGTAGTAAAGTTTTAGTAAAAAGCCAAAATAATAGGTATCCAGTGTAAATAGGCAACTGTAAAAGCCTATTAAAGCATTGAGAAGGTTAAAAGGGTATACGCCCTACTTCGCCAAGCGTACAATATACTTACGTTGAAAATTGGAAGCATTACAAATCCAGAGCTACGCCTACAAATAGCAGTTAAAGTCTTAAACGATACTATAGGCTCTGACGGTTCGGTGCCAACGTTTTTGGGTTTTAAAGCGTATTTACGCCTAAAAAGTGAATCTCTGCCCTCGGTAAGTACTCAGAAACGTGTTGCGACTTACAGAAAAGGCTTAAGGGAGCAGTAAAGAGAATCGGCACGCCGACGGATCAATAAGGCCCTCAATACCAGAAACGGACCTACGACAATCGATTTACTTGCTTTTCTGTTAAAAAACGCAATCCTCGTATAGCGGAAGCCGGGTAAATAGGAAATCCCGTATGAGATATTAAGTATCGTAAACTCTGAAGTGGTTATTAAAACTACTAACAGTCTTATATCTTTAAAACCACTTAAATAAAGCCTTACATTAGGGATACTAACGATAAAGACCCTTAAGCTAAGCGACCGAACAAATACGAATCTTCTCCACTCGTTATCGATAAACCTATGAAACGTCGCCGGCGCGAACAACCCTTGAAAAAGAGGAACGTAAAAGAGGAGGAATATACACCGAGCCGTATCTACAATACTGATTAGGTAAGTAAAAAAAGGATAACGAAAACTTGGTACTAAAGCTTCAAACGTAAGGAATCATTGAAACCTCTGTAAAACCCTTTAAAAAAACGATAAGGTCGAAATTAACGGCCTACTAACTCAAGGGGTTATACAATTCGTACCGCAAATCGATTTCAACCTTTAAAACCTAAATGTCACGATTTTAAAGTCAAGGGTTATCTACGAAGTTGAGGGTAAGACCACGGGACAGTAGTACGAAAAATCACGTCTAATCACTTAAGGATACTATAATTAAGGCAAAACCTAAATCCTTACGTAATCGCCAACAATTTAAAAGATTGACTAACGCTTAGTAGTCGCTTTAGCAATAAGTTTACTAACTAAAACTAAAGGTAAGTTTATGTTTAATAGTCGGGATATAACGTAAGCCTATATACAGTAAGTACTATGTTTACAACAAATCGTACTATTAAATTAACATAGGATTTATGTACTATTTACCTTTTAGGCACGATAATACGATATACCAAACCATTATACGGATTAGCTAAAGCAGGTATCTCTTAGGTTATAACCTACTAGTCGTACTTGAAATTACGGCTAACGATAAAATATTCAACGTAAGACCTGTATATGTTAATAATAATAATAAAAAACTTCGGCGTAATAGGTATATCAACTAACGATACCCTTTTTTGTTAAAACGACTAGATTTATAGCATTAGAAAAGCAGACGATGAAGGGCTCCAAATTCTAAAATTATAAGCCAGTAATAAAGTTAATAAAAAACAGTGAATTTAATTTTAATAGATCGTTAATCCGTATATTTGGTATTAATACCGGCCTTAACTTTTGCCAAAAGTTTCAGGTCAAATTTTTGGCTACAATTAATAAGACTAATGAAGCTAAAGTTTAATGGTACTTAAAACAACGTATTTAAGGTAGTTATATTGCTACATTATATCAACCGGAAGCCTTTTTCTACCTTGTTATCGCAGTATAAATACATGATCAAGCGGATGAAAATTTTAACAAATTAAACAAAAGAATTAGAATGACAGATGCGAAACCTAAACCGAAATTTTAATATGGTTCTAATCGACCTTTCGAAGGCCAAGTTAATAATTTTCACGGCCGGGTTCTTTACAAATAACACCGACTTATATTTACAAATTGGCTTTCTAATAATCTTCGTCAATGAAGGTAAACAGGGAAACCCATTTAACATTATCGGCATCTTAATTTACTAGACCTTTGTTAAGTATAAAAGAATTACACGAAACGTATTAGCTTCGGAGGTTTATGATATAATGGAGGGCTTGAACATCGGAATAATATTATAGGAAACTGTTAACCTTAATACAAGGTAGCTAAAGATTCCCCCTATCCTAGTAGTAATTCATTCCGATTTAAGGAGCCTTTTCGAATATCTTTCGAAACCCATAACTACTAATGAAAAACGCCTAATAATCGATGTGATAACAGTTAGTAAAGCGTACGAAGGGATAGAGATTAAGGAATTCAGATTGATCAACGGCAAAGACAATCTCGCAAATACCAGGAAAAAAAGCAATGCTAAATAAATACCTAAAAAGGTTTATAGATAGTAATAAGCTAACCATACGTATCGAGAACTACGTTAATAAACTGCCCGGAAAGTCCAGATCACGTAACGGCGTATAAGGATATGCCGGAAAACTGGAAGATTGCCAGAGAAGTGAAAGAATCGATAATAGCGATCTGTTTGATTGGCACGGCTAAAGTGTAGGCTTACAAAAGCCTGTGGCGAAGTAACTTTTTGTAGGAGTTAATAAACTAAAGCCTCAGGGAAACGAATCATTTAAGGTTGAATAGGGTTAATTTACATAAAATTTTATGCAATTCAATATGGAAATCAACTGGAATGAAAAGAGGTCTGGCTAGTTGACGAGGAGGCAATTTAGTGGTAACCAGAAAAGATTAGTTAGCTACACTGGTGTGCGCGCATAAACTAAAAAGCCGCCAGTGTTAAAATAGTACTACATGGAGTTTAATAGGTCAATTTTACTTATAGTAAAGTTAACTATACTACAAGTTGAGTGTATTTCTTTGTAAGAACTTACCACATTGGGTGTAAGTTGAGTACAGTACGCTGCACTTCACTCTAGGGCACGGACCAAGCGATTGGCTATACAAATTACAGCGCATACCGGCTAGCGGTCTGCCAAACCTAGAACAATAAATCCACCACTTGACCAATGCAATACTACTGGGACTTCGACCAATCGAATCGACAATGTTGAAACGATCTAAAGACTTGCGAATATAAACTTTATTAACAATTTTTCTGCATTAACTAATCACTTTGTTCTATTATCAAAATGGGTAATCTGATTGGGTTAGATGAGTTACATAAAATATTTTTTTTGAACGTTAAAGAAAGCATTCGTTACGATTTCGATTTTGAAATATTAAAACTCAGATAGGCTAATTATAATGAAATTCAATTACTCGGAAATAACTGTAAAAAACTGCTTTTTATTAAAGAATGATAAGGATTTTTAAGACGGTTATATATTATTTTGTACCATTATTGAACGCGAAATGTAATTATACCATTCATGACAAAGAGCTTTTCATAGTGGTATTTTATTTCAAAGCGTGATTATTAGAATTACGTAGTATTTGTATTCCGTTTACTATTTTGACGGATTATTAAGGATCAGAGTATTTTTCTTTGCCTCGTTTAATTTAGAATTGTTCAACCCGTTAGACCGATATTCTTTCAGTTTTCCAATATTATTTACATGACCGGTATATAACTTGAAGCGGTCGCTTTAATATATTAACCCGTGAGTTATAAAATAATCTTGAAGTTGAAAAACATTATACGCAGGTACTTCAACCCATTTCCATTACAATATCAAATATATAAACGATAAACTCGAACATTGTAGAAACGTATAGGACGGTCAGCTATATGGATGAATTCGTTAACAAGAAAGATAAGTCATTGGAAAACGATAATATACGCTTAAAAAGTAAGCTGAAGGAAGATGATGCATCCACGGTTATAGTATTACCTTGGGTCCAACTCGCGTTAACACCGCCAACGTCGGTAACATGAAACGATTACCTTATTTTCGGGCCGGGTACCCTAACGAAGTTATAAAACCAAAGTATAACAAATGACCCGTTATACGTGATTCAATTATTAACAATTACCGAAAACGCTAAAAGTTTTCTGGTTAAATCTAAATACTAGATACAAACTACGGATTGTAATATCGACTCTAAAGGTACAGTTAACTAGATGAATGTTAATAATTATAGAATAAAAAACCCTGAAAATGGAAAATTTGATAATGAACATACAATTCGCATATAATGAAACACCCGGGTAAAAACTTTTTATTCCGGGGTTTTCAATAGAATCACTATGGAAAGGGTATAATCATTAATATTCGACGTTCATATCGAATATATACGTAAAATAATGGTACGTAACTTCTTCGTACGTTATAAAAAAACCCTTTTTCAACCTCTTTTCATTAAAAATACTTATTCCTCTCACATTTTAATCAACTTCATAAAAAAACTACCGTTTATCAATAACGGCTTATAATACTTATTAATTTTTATATATCAACTTTTTCAATATTTTCCAACAAATTTAATGTAGTTTATCATTACCGAAACGTATACGAAACGTTTTTGGTATATAGAGTGGCTGTTTCATAAATTTTCCGTATTTATTATTCACAATCGCGGTTCGAGTTAGATAGAAGTTTTTAAACGACCCTATAATTTTGCATAGGATTCAAGTGACCTTTATGGATTGTATACTACCTGAAAACGGACAACAGTATCTAACAAATAAATCACAAACTTTCAAAGTACCTATATATTATCGTCGATTTTTCGTAATCTGACCAAATATTACATTTTTCATCTTATCCATTTATATCAAATAACCGAAAGTTGATAAATACCAGATTAAATAAAAATCAACTAGTTAATGAATACGAAGTATCCTCTATTCTTAGGGAGGACGGAATTATGAAATAGATAACTAATTCGATGGAATGAGCTTCTAAGTCTCTAGAATACATACAAAAAGGTACGCAGTTAGCCTAAGCGGCTATAATATACATAGAATAACAAATACAAGAAAACTATGAATTGATAACGATGACAGACAAAATAATATGAGGTAAACGATTTGGTTTAACTTGACTTATGTGATTTGAAAACTAACTGCCTTAAAAAAATGGATTAGTTTTACAATTAATCTTGTATAATGAACATTTCGAATGCTTTAAATATAGTTTTAACTATATGTCATAATTACATCATATTTTACTTAAATGTAATTAAATACGCGCTTGCCAATCCCTTTCCCTTGTAGGTTTTATAAGATAACCCCCTAGGCTCGGTACTCGTTACGAACAATATAAAGAATAATTTATATGAAAAATGGAAAGTGTAAAATATTTTAATTATAAAATAAATAAATATTGATATCCGCTTTATTTTAATTAATTAGAGAGTATACTATAAACTTAACTAAAAGTTGTTGAAAACCTACTAAAATATTATCGTTTTAAATACATTTTGATTGAAATGAAAGAATATTCCATGTTACCACGTCCCAGCGTTTCAACGATGGTGTTAAGTAGTGTTTACGAAACCGATATCGGATAAATCACCTTTATTTCAAAAATGATATATTAGTACCAAAAAAAGCGGAAATTCCATTAATATTATATTATAATACGATATATATGGCCGGATATATATTACTAAGCTTTCACGAAAAATTATCAAATTACGATATGATTCCCATTAAAAACCTATTAAACTTTACTTATAAGATATCATCATCGTCTTTCCGGTCCTCGTAATGAAAGAGCCGTAAATATTCAGGTTTTTAATATTACCAACCCCTAACATTAAATAACACCGGTGGGAGCGAATGGCATAAGGTGGGGCAGGTGTTAAAAAACCTTAACGATGGAGGATAACGCGGAGCTAGCCAAGATTTAGGCGACGAAAATAAGTGCAGACAGCGTAAGGCGTAGCGGGCTTTGGAAAACGCCGATGAAGGCGAATAAAGCAAGGCAGGGTTGGTGTTTAAAGACGTCGACAGGAGCAAATAACGCGGAGCGGTGGGAGGAAAACGATCCTTGAAGCGAGATATAAAGGACCGTAATACATTGGTTTATACCTGTGTTATGTATTCGGCACGGGCGCGATTATTACTATATTCGTGGTTAACTGGATCGGCCCGGTTTCATATAAAGTTAACAAATAAAACGCGGGTAAATAAAAGGCTTTTACGGTTAGGTTTTAAATATCGTTTGCTACATTTTATAAGCCGTGATTGATATTCATTATAAAGAATATAATTTGAGTAATAATGTTATTTTAATCACCCTAAGTAGAATCATAAAAGTTCTTACGACTGGTATCAACGGAGACCGGATCGAATATATAACAATTTAGTGCACGGTTAGCGGACGGCGTACGGTTACGAAAGACAGAAAATATGAATATAGGCGATTTAGGTAACGACAGAGCGTGGAAAAAAACAGGATAGAGGCGTATGCATTAGGGTATTATAACGTATATAGTCGGCATAGTCGGGACGTTCTACGTACAGGCGATATTACAAAAGCGAGCCAACGAACTAACTAACTAAATTGGGAAAGGTAAAAGCAAAAAAGGGTCGATAACCCGGAAGGTTACTTTAACGCCTACGAATAGGTAATAAAATATGAACGACGTTCTAAAAAGTGGGATAAACGACCGTAATAAAATGCATAAATCTGGAGAATTTATTAATAAATCCGTTTTTAAACATATTATAAAATGAGTTAATACGTACTCGGGTTTTTTATAAATTTAATTTTCCAACTCACATTTCTATATACTTCATAATAAGCGTAATAACCCTAAACACCGTTAATGCATACATGAATTAAAACCAGTTCCAAAATTAATAAGCGATAGATATAAAACATATAAGTATTCTTTACCTATAAAAAGGAAAGTTTAACCTTATCTTCGTGATTCTTAAGAACGACAAAGTCCCTTATAACATGAAGAGCTATACGACATAATTAGCGATAAAGGTATTAAGGTATAAAGAAACGGTGGACTTTATAAAGGGGTTAATCATTATTGCTAAAAGCTCCGACACTTACATAATTTATACTAGGACTATTAAGAAAGTCGACAATATTAAAAGGCGAAGACAATTGATTAAAATACAGTCGCGACAAATTAAATGTTAAAAAAATCAAAATAAAAGATTATTATTGAGGTAAATGTAAAATAATTTAACGGAAACACGTATAGGAGGACAGATTAAGGAAGGAAATAAGGGGGAGAATGGGGTTATACGCTACGATAAGAGCCATTTTTATATATATAAACAGCCTGAGATAGGCAAGATTTGTACGTCATACGACGCGTAATATAGCGCATTTAACGACTTAGGTGGCTCGGGATCAGCAAAATCTATATATTATGCAACGCGTTATGAGGCGCATTATACGATATAATTATAACTTTAGTGATAACGGTATACGGACCACTTTCGGCTCGCTTTCAATTCGCGCTTTATACAGATACGCTTAGTATTTATTTTTTAACCGGCGGGATGCCGCAGTTTTAGTGTTTTTTGATAAAGAGGGGGGGGAGAGGGATATCATAAACTTATGTTATTAACCATTAAATCTATAAGTTACGCAACTGTATACGTAACTGAATATGTAGTACTCGATTTAGTATGGTCTGAATGCGTGTAATGACCACACTAAATACCCGTGAGTAAATAGAAGGTGTCAGGGGGTTTATGTTAGCAGTAAGGTAGTAGAGGTAACAAAGGTGCAATATCAGAAGATGTTTATTCGTACTGTAGAATGATCACTAGCCGTTAGGCTATTCAAGTGTATAGACTGAATACTTAGATTGACAACTGAAGAGCTATGAAGGAAATACTATCTGTGTGGTGATGACCGTGTCCTTATATATCCGTGCCTTCATACCGTCTTCTGTACTGGACCACTGGAGTCGCTGTCGGTCCCATCGGTCCTGTATAATCGACTGGACCGCTGTCGGTCCCATCGGTCCTTCCCTATCCGGGGTTGCTGACACAAGAGAAGTTTTCCGCCTGATTCTAGACTTCAGGCTTTCTAGTGGCGCAGTGTTGCATACTGGCCTGCTTCCTGGCCCAACCTCTATCTGGGTTATAACAATACGGTCCGCGGGAATTACGTGTAAGGTCACGTGATGGACCGTATACGGACCATACATACAAGTCCTACATGAAGAACCTGTATTGACTCTTCTAGTATTCTTTAGTACCTTAATTATTCACACTATTTGGCACCTACTTGGCATACCTTCATATGTCGGACTATAATACGATCCCATTTTCCTGGCTCTCATCATACGATAACTTTTTTTTATAACGGCAAAAGGAGTATATCAATTGTCGTAATGCTATTTTTCGTATTTCAAATATTATTAACTTGACATCGTACCGATTTCTTCCATAATTCCTTTAGTACAATGCCGTTTACCATAGCTCTTTTCTAGATACTTACTAATAGCGGATATTTATTTTTTTGGACAAGGATATACTATAAAGACCAATAGCATTTGTACCAAGACGTCAGGATCCACAGTATCATTCAAGCCCCTCACCACTTTCTGAAAACATTCCTACTAATCCTTAAAGCGTTTAATCTCCAAAGTAAGGATATCGTACGCCTTATGAAGTAGTAGGTGTATCCCTTCGACCCTTCCAATGCTTTAGTAGGACTAAATAAGCACCTGTTTATATTTAATCCCTATTCTTTTTGTATTCGTTTTTACCTTCGCTACTGTAAAGTTGGTACCGGTATCATGGACGACGGCATCTGGTAAAACCAAGAATTTGTTAATCTACAGTATCCTCAACTTTTTCCAAATATTTTTCGCCTATGGGAATTTATAGAATTTAGTTTTGTAAAAAGAGGTTGCGGAGTTAATAACGTGAACAATAGTGTTATTGTCTGAATAAAACCCATTAACCAAAATCTCGTGGTTAAAAACCTTGTAGTCTTTTAATATAAAGTTTAAATATTTGAAGTATTTAGGCATGCGTTTAACGATAGTAGCAAAGATTTTTAATAGCCTTTGGAACAAAGTATCCCACATTTTTATAGCCCATAGATCTGAGGATTTTATATAGTTTGTTGACGGCAAGATAATTAAAGCGCCGATATAATTAACGTATCTTCAATTCCGTTCGATTGAGCTCTTTTTCCTTCAGGTTTTTGAAATAAAACCAAGGGTGCGCCTACTTAGAGGTAAAAGGAAACCTATCGCCGTTTTTGATCACTTTATTAATGTTCACGTCGATTTTAACTCTGAGAATCTTTATATTCTTAATTAAGGGATGAATATGGTAGGTGACTTAAAGATATGGTACGTAATCGGTCTAGTAACTGCTTAAATAGTTGTTGTTTCTAATAACAATAGTTATTTGGTAAGGTTGACATTAATTTTGACCTTACCATCATTTTGATAACCAAATATCGTGATAATAATACTTTCCCTTTGTAATGATATATATTGCGAGTATCTTGCCATTTAATACCTTGTTATCTTTGTATTTAAAATAACACTTGAAAGCATGTGTCCACGTAACGATTATGGAAATTAAACGTATTTTATAAGTTTTTTTTTTTTGGTTCGGGTAAGTGTAGTGGTTTTTTTTATTCAAACGATAGAGGCAAGTGTGTTTGGCCAATCATTGGATTACTCTAAAAGCAGTATTTTTATATTACGTGATTTTATTAGGTATATCGTTATCGTTAAATACTTTTTTACCTTTGTAATTTACGATGCGGTTTAACCTGGTTTTCCCCAAAAAAGTAGGGTATTATATATAATATATTACATATTATTCATAACGTTCATTCGAAAGGTAGCGAGTGACCTAACAATCGAGTTTGTTATACATTTAACATATTTTATCATTATTTCTCCAATCTTTGTATTTTTTATAAATCCACTTAAGTTTTACCCTTGTTAACTTCAATTCAATTATAATATTCAATCCGGAAATTAAGGACTAGATTTCAAGCGTCAGAGCTACTAGTATTACAATTAATGTGATGTGTTATTATACGTTTGTATTAATTTAAATCGCAAAAGTTATCAACTTAGGAATATATACCGACCGAATTTTGTGTAAGGGTTATTACAGTCGTAAACGAGGACCGTAATTAGTTAAAAAGCCTTTACAGGTAACATCTAAGCGCTGTAAGGCGTATTCGAATTCGTTTGTACCTGTAATGATTGCCCGTACCTGCTCGCAAAGTATGGCTTCGCCAATGTGATCATTTTTCATTATTTACTGATATAATATTAACTTATTAAAAGTCTAGTTGATTATATTTATTAATATTTCCTCATTTTTTCTTAATCATTATCGTTATCCACCTCTTCATAACCCAGTTCATATAGTATTTGAAAAAATGGACGTCGTATTCGAAGTGGTGTTTTATATTATCGTAAATCTCTTGGAAATATTTCATTTTAGTTAGATGGGTTAAGTATTAATCTCTGGCGTACTTTATAAGAATTTCAGAAAATAGTTGGTGAAACTTGAAGAAGGGATCTTTATTTACTGGAAAATGTTTAGAACGGGAACTATCTTAGTATTACCTAGGTTATAATGCTTTCCGTTATACTTTTATGTTTTGTTTAAAAGATTTCGCGAAATTCTTAAGGAACTTATAGTTAATGTTGATTTTTGATAAGTTTGGGAGGCAAATTACCATAATCTTCTTAGTCGTTAATGGTATTTTTTGGTACGTTGGAATTACGGTTGTAGGGTAGTTACCAGTTGCTTAACTCGAGGGTAAATGTTTTTGATAGAATTTTCAGTGGATTTGCGCATGTAGGTGTATATGTTGTGAGAGGTTTTGCCTTAAAGAGTTTGACGATTTTAGGGGAAATCTTGAGGAATTTGGGTGGTTTAACGATTTTAAGGGAAGTTTTTAGGTGACTTAACAATCTTATTTAATTGATCGGTAGATAACTTCGATATCGATTCCTTCTACTGCATTAGTGGCTGTTATTCTATATGGTTTTTCATATTAAAGGCGTACTTCGTATTGTTACGTGGAGGTATTGGGTTGCCGAGTAGATTAATGAATGTTTTTATCTTCGGTGTGTATATAATTGGTATTAGCTGGGAAGTTGTCATCTTAACTTAATTGAGAATTACGAGGTAATCCCCTAAAACGTATATTAAAGAGCTAAAGATCTTTAACGACTTTAACCTTATCTTGAGGATTTTCAAGATATGGATTTTAAAGGTATTCTTCAAGTTATTCTAATTCTCAAAGGGTTTTTAATTGGATTTCTTTTTCGTCTGAATTGAAATTTTCATTCGTTTGCAGGTTTTTCTTTAACTTATCTTTAAATATTTTTAGAGTTTTATTTTATATCGTAGTAATTAAGTCTTTCAAGTATTCGCACAAGTCTTGATAAATTTAGCTTCCTCGATTAACTTTGTCTCAATCCAAGTCGAAAATAGATTGACCGACGTAATTAATCAACTAATCTTCTGTTAAATCGGCATTAATATCTTTAAACCAGAGGTTTTCATCGTAGCTTTGGACGAAGAAAGATTCGATTGCTTCAACGGCCTATATTTTCAAATTTTTCAAGTTATCGTAACTTTTAGTTCATATATTAACGTTAATTGAAGTGTTGTAAGGAATTGGGGTATTTAGGGTAAGGAAATTTGACGATTTGAAAGTATAGGAACTTGGTGTTTTAGGTAACGTGACTTGGAAATTTAATATAGAATCGTGTAACATGATTTCTATTGGCGAGATTTGGCGATTTTTGGTTTTCTCACTCGGAATAACGATCTAAACACGTTTGATTGACGATTGTAGCGTATTAGAAGGGAAAAAAGTGGTGTACAGGAAAAGTTTTGTATAAAGGGTAAAGTTTGGCATAGGAAGTAGAGTTAAAAGTAGTTTGTTAATGGTTGTGGTTTTAGACTATAGAATATAGACATTTTTATAGTAATTACACTCTTATTAATTTTGTCTTAGCCGTTTTCTAACTTAATGATTTTTAAGACTTTGAAAGGTCAATTTCAACACTTTCTATCATGATGGATTTAGTGAATATTTCTTGGTGTTTTCGGTGATAGCGACACCATCGTTACTTTTAGGTGCCTGTAAACCGTAGACTAACTAAGAATTTTTCCTTTTTACTAGTTGCAAGTCTCCAACGTAGTAATAGAATCCTCTATAAGAAATTTTCCTATACCTTAAAGTTGACGTAAAACGTAATCGGAAAGTAGATTATTATTTTATTTAAATGATTTGTGCTTAACCCAATAATAATTGAGTAGTATTGGTAGGACGTTAAACTATGTAACGTCGTCGATTCGAATTGGTTGAAGTAATATTAGTATTGCATTGTTAAGTGGTGGATGTATTGTTTTTTCCTTGCTAGACCGCTAGCCTTTTTGCATACTAATTTATATGGCTAATTGCTGGGCCCGTGCCCTAGTATGAAGTGGATGCATACTGTACTTGACTTTACAGTATACCCACAGAATAATATACTCAACTTGCGGTTAGTACAGTCAACTTTACTTTAATTAAAGTTGACATACTGCACTGCAATCAATACTATTCTAATAAATACCCTTTATAGTACCAAAAATGTAAAACATTCCCCTTGAATAATGATTTTTAATTAAATTTCATTATCGTATCTTTACCTTATGAGTCTCATAATATTAAATTTCCTTACTTTATCTAATTCTTTTCGGCTTATTTACCTCCCATTTTACAAAAATGAACGCTAACCTAATTCTTATGATTAACAAATCTATTTGTTATGTAAGGTCCACCGTTTTAAAATCATGTGTTTCCCGTTCACGAACAGGTAGTTGATTTATAGGAGGTAAATAGATACATATCTCTATGGTATACATAAACAAATATACTTCCTATTGGTAGGCTTTTATCATTGCAACGTAGTCGATTCGAATCTCTGGTTGAAGTAGCTCGTGCATTGAATTGAAAGTGATGATTTGGTTCTTCTAAGTTTGGAAGACCGCTATCCGGTTTGCACACTAATTTGTATGGTCAATTGCTTTAGTCCGCATCCTAACCTCACTTAAGTATATACTGTATTTATCATGTAGTTAATGCAGTCTAAATAACAAACTATAGTGAATTTTTGGTTAATATAATCAACCAACTATAAGCATAATGAACTTAACTGTATTGAAATTGATTGTTATTCTAATACTGACGATTTTTTGTATTGTGCATACAAATATCAATATGAATAATCACTTCCATACAATAATACCTGAGTTTCCAACGTCATTCGCATGATAAACCCTTGTTAATTCCAATCAATTTACACTGAAACTAACTCCAAATATAATACTTTATCCCACATTCCCGAGTTCTTCTTTCTTCAACTTTCGTATATCAATATTTCGCCACAAATCTATACAAATCACAAACTTTTTTGCCCCCAATTACGTACCCTTTACCAATAAACACGAATATGCTTTTCTTATAAGTTATTATTACTATCGTTACGCTAGTAATACTCCAGTTGACCAGGGTAACCCTATTCCTCTACGTCACGTACCAGGTGGTCTACTTAACTCTCGATTTGTATAGTTGGCTTATTATTGGCCACAAATTCTTCCAGAGAGTTCTTAGGTGTAGATTAGGTTATAATGTTAACGAGTGTATTTGTACCGTTGATTCACCGAAACCTATAGATTTTTCGGACTTTTTATACATTTTGGAAGTCATCAAGTTTATTGTAAAAAGTTTTTAACTGGTCGTATACGACTTTGACAAATATTCACAAAACCTTCTGAAGTATATATATATAATTATAAATATAAAAAGCAATTTTTTCTATTTCATAATGATATTTAATATACCAGTAATCACCATACGAATATCAAATCTTATTATTATATTGTAAACCTTAACAACCAACACGTTCTCTATTCCACGTTTATAATTAACGGATATTGAATTCACAAGGCTCCTGGTATTCAAAAATTGCCTATGAAACATATACTTGTAACCGAGTATGACAATAAACTCGATTGACGATATAAGACTAGTATAATTCGTTAAGAACCGTTCGAAAAAAGTATAAACCTTCCTATTCTTAAATATATCAGTATTATATTAATAATCTTTCTCGAATTATTCATTTATCCTTCAATCCGCTTTTTTGACTTTTCGAGCTTTTATAATATAGATTTTAAACCTGTGTCGTAATCTATTTACCGTAAAATTCCTTCTATTGGTATAACTTTATGATTTTAGCGGCCTTAACACTTTGCCTTAAATATTTTTATGAATTTACGCCGGTTTCCTTTCTTATTTTCGCCACGTTTATAATTTTTTTCTTTAAAGGTAAGTTGCTATATATATAAAGAACATTGCCAGTACTGTAAATATGGACTAACAATTTGTTAAATCATATTGCTTATATTTAATTAACGTTTTAATCGATTTTTACTTCCACTAAGCTAACTTTCTGATAAAACTTTATTCCCCCGCTACACATAAAGCTTTTTTTATAAAAAAAAAAGAATTATAAATGTAAAATTTAACAATACCAAACTATTTACCCTACCTAATTAATAAATATGGGTTGAACGTTGAAGGTTTTATAACCATTCTATTTTTGAAATATGTTGAATACGTTCAAAGATTTTACATAACTACTTTAATCAATTCGTATGAAGATCTAACGCATCATTCATCTGTACTATCCTGAAACTTATTTCTCAACTCCTTGTGCAACTTTAACAACAAAATCCACCGAAGATTTATAGAGAATTACATATATATCTTCGTAATATCACGGCTGTTAAAGATAAGATTATAGCTTACGCTTGTTGTCAAATTCATGAAAATCACGAAAATTAACCGTTAATTAATCTTTTGAATTGTAAACTACTAAGTAAAACTTTGATTTTTACCTTTATTACTGTATCTTCAAACAATCAGTTGTAACTTTTTGTACGGCTCATCCGTGGGTTTACCATTAACCTAGTTAACAGCCCTCAACTTAGAAATTTCGACGTGTTACTTTTCAAATTACGTTAACGATACAAGTTGAATAACATTTCGCATAGAAATGCCGTCAATATTAATTCTATAGCTTTCCTTGAAAAATTTGTTTATTATACCAATAATCAATTTAACTCGAAATTTAACAGCGAGGTATTTATCCAAATCTTCCTTCTAAATTACGCATGCCGTTTTATCTTCCTTCTTTAGAATATAGTTCTTGTTCCTGTCCTAGTTTTTAGTATATATCCTCCTCTTGGATAGATTTTTACGTTTTGGACTTTTTATCGACTTATTGACAATCCGCTCAGGATGTTTTTGTTAGCTAATCTACTTGGCTTGAAGGTCTTCAAGTTAAAAATCTCCATCGGATTTAAACGGTTTTTCATACTGCTTAACCTATGTAATACGAAAAGAAACGAAACTATTAATAGTTTCTACTACTACTTTTAAGATAATGATACTTAATATCTTATAAGATCTATCCTATCTACCGATTTAATTCTAAATAAACGTCTATTATCGATGATTCTTCCATACTTTAAATATATTATTGTTTCGGCGACGTACCGGTCTTTTTACGTTTCTTTAAGGCTTCATTATATAAAGAAACCTTGTTGGAGGTATTCGACCATGATATTGATTAAGTTGTCATATGTAGATATGTTCTAAATACAAGTAAAGTTAATCCTAAGCGGTTCAAGCTAATAACATCAGCCTTTCAGAGCCATGAATATCCGTATTTTTCAATTTATGAAACTACTAATCTTCAAGGTAAGGGTATCATAAACCTCTTGTAAAAAATGAATCAACCCTTTAGACTTTACCAACGCCTTATTAAACCTTAACGAAATGTTATTTACATTAAATTTCTTTTGACTTAATATCAACTCAAAATATTACAGGCTGGTACCTAGTTGGTAGTTACCAGGGATGTAACCCTGGCGGTTATCATACTCCCATGATGCTATAGAGCCATTCTTTCACGTGACAGGGTCATCCCTTTTCTGTAGCCTGTAACAGTTCTTTGGTAAAGGTTTATCTTTCTTTTCATAGAGGATTATAGATATTATCAGACTATTATAAGCTATAGTTTTGGCTTAGTATATTCACATATTATCTTCACTATTTTTGGAAAACAGTATTTTCAATGTTTATAAATAGTTATAACATATGGTCATGTCTTTCAATTTTTTAAACCTGTATCTTTAAGCCTTGGAGCAATTCCTTGACGCATATGTTCAAGACGAGCTCCAAAACATCTTAATAACATAACAAGATTCATAACAGCCTAACACAAACGACTTGCTGGAACTTTATGTACGAAACTAGTCGAGTAGAACCATACTGCTCGCGAACATAATTTACGTATAAAACAACTAAATATGGATATACTAGCTATGATTAAACGATGAAATAACGATATATTGAATACGTCATCAAATATAATCTGGTAATTAAAAATAGTCATAAATACGCCTACGTGTTTAAAACCAATCCCTTTCGAAAGGAATCCCGCTCTTACTTTGCCCATAAACGACGCAACTACTATGTCATATCTACTGGAGTCCACGTCAACGATTACTATGATCTGGACTCCTCCAACTTCAACCACGATATTAACGGTTTATCCGAAAATCCCAACAGTTAACAAATTAAACGTAAACTCCTCGATTAATCAACTCAGTATTCCAACGTTTAATCACGCCTTTTACTATAAAGACTTATAATATTACGTAAATTACGTTGAATCCGGAAGTTCATCAATATATATAATAACTTTAATAATATTTTTTCCATAATTTGAGGGTTTCGCGAAAACCGTTATCAAAGTTTATTATGTTCGTAATAATAACAGCAGTAATAACGACTCTGACGCCTTAGAAATAATATTAAGCACGTATTACTACAACTAAAATATAGTGAAAACCGCTATCTTGCAAATTACAAACTTGAAACAAAATTCATTCAAATGATTTTACGTTTTTTTTAAATGTTTAAAAAGACTTACTTACGAAAGCTAACAATATGGCTTGAAAATTCGCCGTTAAACTCGCTATCTCAATAAAAATTATTGATAATATACTTACTAATGCATTATTGTCAGTCTACATACCTATAAACTAGAATAAATACGTCGTCTATACCTATATTATGAATAAACAACTTTATAACTTCTATAATTAATATAACAACGTTAGTTACGTTAACAATATTAATACTGGTAGTGATTTACTTGTAACCGAAACAGTAACGACGGCATAATCGTTTGCAATAGTAAGGGAAATGTTATTATAACCAAAGTAAACGCCTTTCGAACCAATACCAAACACATTACTTAAGTGAATTACTTGGAATCATTTCGTGGTAAAAGCCTTAACTTATATCTAAAATACAACGTAGATAGTTATCGTATTTGCAACTGCCAATTACATTTTACGAAACACTTGAGAAACTTTAATACCAAAGAAAATATTGATATTAAAGATGATATCAGTATTTATATTATCTTTATAAATAATGTTATTAACCTTTAAAAATGATATATATATTTGTTTATAGGACTTAAAAAAATGTTAATTGGATCTGGTAACTGACACTTAACTCTTAAACAGCTTTTAATTGATCATAAATTTATCTTATAATCATATTTCATTTATCCACGCATTAACATAAACAATTCATATGTATAATAATATTGTAAATGTATAATTGACCTACCGATAAAGCTTTCGTATATCTTTATCCTACCTTAACGACTCAACAAAATTACCTATTATATACCTAAAATGTATTTACTACTTATTTCTTTTATAATTCATTTCAATTTAAATCAGAATAAGTTCTGTTCTCCAATTGAAACTTGTATTATTTTTCATTCATTATATGACGTCATCAATTAACCTTCAATATAATACTGACAAGTAATTTACATAGTTTTCATGTATATATTACTCCTAAAACGAATAAGTAACTACCGCCCAGAAAACCAGGGTTTTATAACGGAACAAAGGGACATAAGGGTATTAATCCTGTCACCTTTCATATTATACTTCGTAAAACTCGAAAGAACTAAACTGTTACTATATAACTTTCCACCACGTCTCTTGATAATATCAACAAAATATTAATCTTGAAACTACCTGTCTCTGTCAAAAACAAACTCCCCGAAACTTTTAAAAAGTTCATGCCTTTATTCTATAAGGCCCCAAAGAATCAACTGCATCCTTACCTCTCAGAAGCCGATTACGAAATTTCAGCAAAAATAACAATTAAGCCTAGCCTTTGAAAATCCTTTAAGGGCTATGATATAGTATAATACTGTATGAGCTTATAATATTGCAGAAATCTTGAACCGAAGTATTAAAATAAAGTTATATTTACGTAAATGATTTCTTAACAGACGCCCACGTACTTTTTGTTATAAAACCTAAAAGCGGTCTACACTTCTTTATCAATTTGCGCGAACGAAACGTTATCAAGAAATTCGAGTATTATCCTCATTTTTTCATTGAGGAAAAGTTATCCAATATTTTAAGAATTAAGTAATTTACTAAACTCGACGTTAAAATCGACTTTTAATAGTTATATTTTCACAAATGCAACGAGTAGCAAACTACTTTTCTCATTTGGTTTCGGGGTTTTAAATAGATAATTACTCCTTTCGGCCTTTCCGACACATCAGATACCTGTTAACGGTATATTAATAATTTGTTACACGCAATTCTAAATAAATCTTCATAATTTTAATTTCCTGATAATTTAATATATTTTACTAATACCTTGAATGACCAGAACCATAAAGTTAAACAAATATTCAATGTCTTAAACGTTTCTCATACAATCATCGAAATATCGAAATATAACTTTGTTATTTAGAAAATAAAATATTTTCGTTTCGTTAGTAAAGCGGGAATAGAAATATTTATAAATACGGAAAAGTTACGTATTATCCGATAATGAATGGTTTTAATATTTATACTAAAAATACATAATTATTTTTATTTTTTCTGAGTATTCACGATTTTTTTTCTCGAAATTACTTTATAATCACTGGGTTCTTACTACGATTCAGTAAAGAAAACGTCGTTTTTCATTAGCGGCCCAAAAAAAAGGTTGTTTTCAAGCGGTTGAAACTCTGTTTCCTTTCTGAACCAGTTCTCGCCTAGTAGGAATTCAACCGGAAAACCTTGTTCAACATCGATTATTCTGGTCAGGCCCTAAAAATATATTTATCCTAACATGAAAATATTGGTATCCTATAAATAATTACGTATTACTTTCGTTTTTTATCACTTCTTGAATGAAATTACGAAAACTACGATGAGCAATTATGAAAAATTATAGTTTATTTCAAGGTATAGAATACGGAGTTCTAAAATACGACCCATATGATTATCAATTTTACGGATTATAAAAACTTAAAAAGATTCATAATTGTCCGACAACTTTCCAAACGATAAATCCGCTAGTCAAAACAACTTTCCTATTTTTATTTTGAATTGATTCATAATAAAAAAACTCATTACTTACAGCCCGATGTATTATTTCGAATAAATAATGATATGACCAATGGCCTTTCCAAACCCCACCCTTCAAGCCAGAAATTGCAACTTTTACGTTCTGAATTAGTCTCTTTTAAACCTTCCTTAAATACATACACCTCCTGGCTTATGATAGTAAACGTATTTATTATGAAAAGTTATAAACATTAAATGAAAGTTAACATTTTAAAAAAACTTAGACGATATTATTAACTGAAATATTATTTGCCCCTATTTTATTTGCGCGGTAAATACAAGCGATCAGAAATTTCCAGCCGATATTTATATTAACCACGATTTGATACTCAAGGTTATCATTTCAAAATATTTGGTAAATACTGATACAGTATTAAGGTTTCGTCAATACAATTCGATTTTTATTTACAAGCTATTTGTTACTGCGTTTATTTAAATTATATACGATTTACTTTCTAATGGCCACCTAAGCCATGACTTCATCATCTTTATTTAATTGAAAACATTCTTTATCCCGTGTTATATCCTGCGGTACAATGCTATTATACGAATTCCAATATTTATAGTTGAACAACTTATTAACTTTATTGTGGGAAAAAGCTTTTTAAATCCTTATTAATTCCAGAATAGCTTTGAAACGAAATTTCTGTCAACTTTATAATTAACATTCCTTCAAAACGAGCTAATGACCCACATGACCTTATAATCATCCCGCATCGATTAACTAAAACTATGAAATTGCAAATAATAGATATTATATATATTACAGCTTTCGCGAAATGAGTTTTGAGTTATTATTAACGATTTTACCGGTTTTTTTACGTTATTATCGATAATCAAAATTCGAATTAATTTGGTAAATTTTGAAACCGCATTTAATATTTGATGGGGGTAGAGTAGTATTTAGGTATCATATTCTTACTTAAAATGGGTAATAATACCGAACCCGTTAATTAAAAGGTTTTAATATATTCATTGTGAAGATTACCATATATCTCTATAGTTAGTAAGCGGCCACACTGCAGATTACAACTTTGCAGAATGCACGGCAACGTGCTTCTCTGGAAGGTATATTCCTGCAGAGTGCATGATAGCATGGAACTGCCTTAGTAGCATGGGAAGATTGCACGGTAGAGTGCCACTGCCTAGAAGAGATATTAGCAGAGTGCATGGTAGAGTATCACTGTGTGGATGTGAGGTTATAAGCTCTTACTTGTGGCATGCACTCTCTTAATACCTCTTCTCCCTTCTATCTTATCCTTCTATCTATCTTCAATATACGCTATCAATCTATACAAATACTCTTCTACTCTTTTACGTTCACTTGAATAGGCAAAGACCTTCCCAATACTTATAATCTTTTGTTATTCATTCATAATTCGATTAAAACCGTTTATTATTTGGTTAGAAATTAGTATTTTATTATACAAACACTAATATTATTAATACCTACTCATTTCTTTAATACATAGTTATTACGTTGACTTTATCTAATCCGTTTCATCTTCTTTATCCCACCCACAAAATTACGCATAAAAGCCAAAACCTTCGTCCATCGTATCCGCAACGATGCGAAATTCGTATAAGTCTTATAACAGCTACGAAATAACTTATCAAAAAACGTTAATAAGTAACGTTTACCGTTGAAACGGTTTTAGATCGGCGATAATATTTTTGTTTTTTTTAAAAGAAAAAACAAGTCTTTCCAATTTTTAAAGAAATTAAACTGGTTTGATAATAAATATTGTATTACACGTATCGTCGATTTCCACGTTATCGAACTTGATGTTACTGGTAGAAAATACACGCAATTTTACATAAGCTAACTTATCCGAGCCGTTTCTGACCCGCTTCCGAACTAACAATTCCACGACTTTTAACTACCCGCTATCGATATTATCGGTAATAATGATGAAACTAATTCTCAATTTTATATCGAAAGTATTTTATTAACCCGGGATTAACCTTAAGTAAACCACCCCCATGTTAATAACTTGTCGAAACGATAGGTTTTAATGAAATAGGTAGATAATATATACTTGACTTAAAAGTTTTTTTATACTCTTTAAATATTATTGTTTTTGATACTTTCGAATCCTATTATAATTCGGTTGAAGATAACGACGGGTATTTCCATCCAATACATCGGCGGGGTTAACTTAATTTTGTCATTTACCAATTACCAAATCGTTTGAAACCACTATTTTACGGTTCATAAGTAATTAGTCAATTAACCTACGTCTGTTAATAGTAATATATATAAATTAGCAGCAGTAGTGTGTTAATTAACTTACGTGAGGTAGGTGGAATTTTACTTAGGCTAATGATAGCCGTAAGCCAATTAACATGCGTAGATTAAGTGAAAATAATAGATGGTTTAACCTACATTGATTAAAATAATTAATGACGGTAGTAGGTAGGTTAACCTATATTGTTAACCCACTTTGTTAAAAAGTCGAGGGGCAATAGTGGGCAAGTTAACGCATGTAATTTAAGTGATAACAGTAAACTATGTAACTCACGTTAGTTAAAAAGAATAGCTGGTTTATATATGTTGAAAAAAAGGAGGAGAGGGGAGGGCGGAAAGAAAAGATAAAAGTACGTCAGGGGTAATTTCATAAGCTAGTGCCTGGGCTAGTGGTCATCAGTGATCTGACTCTAGCGGTTACCATGCTCTTACAATTCTCTCAAGCCGTTCTGTCACGTAACGGGGTCACCCCTTTTCTATAATCTGTAGAGGCTCCTTAGCAAAAGTTTCTCTTTTTCTATTCATCGAAAATTATTGATAGTACCTGACTATCATAAGCGACAGCTCTGGTTCAGTCTTTTGACATACAATTTCATCGTAATCAATTTAATACTAATATTGTGAACTAATATGTTTGAGGGTCCCAAATATGTATCAACTTATAAAGTATGTGGTACCTCTCATATTTCCTTCTCCGTAATGGGTTTGAGGAAGTTAGTGTCATGAAACACCGTTACAGATTTAAAACCGTAAAGTATAAGCTTACCGATTAAGTTAAACACGTTGACGAAAACTTTCAAGTTAAAATCTTGATTTTCCTTCAATATCTACTTAAACATTAGGGGGATTTAAAGTTATATTTGGTAGTAATATCAAAACAGTTTAATTGATTCTAACCTTAACAAGTGAACATCTTCATAATAAACTGTCTGAAAGATTTTATAAAGTCCATTAGTAACCATGTAATTGAACCGTAGATATCATTAAAGAAGTTTTAATTCCATTAGGTTTCACACCATTATCTTGAACCCTTAAAGGTAAGATCAGAGACATACCTATTTTAAATTGAATAGAAACCGCTAGTAATTATTAATCAATTCGTTAATTTAAACATTAAAGTTGATACCCAGGTTGTTTATATATTCAAAGTAAAAGAAAAGGAGGGAATGGATTCTGAAGTATATAAAATAATAGTGTTAACGATGTTTATGACAAGTGTTGATCCATGTAAAAATGAGTCTTTTTCTAAGGTTAAAATCAACTCTAACTCAAGCGGAATTCGCATGGTACTAGTTGAAATAAACATCTAATTAAAAGTGAACTTTAAAATCATCATAAATTTCCCTAAGAGATTAACAATTCGTTCAGTACAGGAGGTGGTGATCCTTAGTTTAGCTAATAAGAATACTAGGAAACAATAAGTAAAATCCTGGTAACATAATCCTCTTTTAGCAACACATATTAAAAAGAGTCGAAATTTAACTTTGATGAGGTTAGAAGACTAACCTTTATACATTTCCTTTTTTCCTCCAAATCTTATTAAAAGTTGTAATGAACGTACAATCCGTATCTAACATGGGAACATCTCGAGGGGAAAGAGTGATATATTTATTACAAAGACCCTTTGGATTCCTCATCCGGTGTCGTTAAAGAAAGTATTTGTAAGTAGGATAATTGCTTTGGGTAGAGTTTAAATGGAAAAAAAAATAGTCGTCGTGCCAACTATAGGCTCACGCGTAAAGCCGTTCCTTCCTGATTTAATTTGCTAAAATTCAACCATTTTGAGGGTTTGATAAATACCAGTAGGATTTTAACGATAATTTCAATGGTGTTAAGGAGTTTCCCGGGGTTATTACTCCATAGAATGGTGGACTTAAAGGCCTGACACACGTGGGACAATCCAATCTTTAAAACTAATAATACCCGCGCGTTGAGTTCCTTATGCAAAGGGATTGAAGGTACTAGTTTGGTCTTAGGTAGGTTTTTTCGAACGCGTATAAGGGTGTTAAAGCACTCTATCGCCAGTAATACCTTTGCCCTTAGCCTTGGTCTACTATTCTTCTTTATTTATTGATTATTCGTTGAGTACGTTTGCTAAATTACTTCCTGTTTCTTTCTTCGTAGGGAGGTTGACCCTGCAAATAAACAGCTCAGTCTTTATTTTTATCTCAACTGTATTATCTATTTTTTGCATATATTAAAAGTGTAGTCCACAACATATTTTCAAAAGTTATTGAATGCCATAGGATTTTAATTATTTCTAAGAGGTTTTAACTCGAAGATAAAATAGCCAACTACGTTAGTACAGTGCTTAAAGATTAAGTCTTTGTCGACGTCCGTAAATCAGAAGTTTTCATTGTGATTTTTTACGAAGATGATGCCGCAGGCCTTGATTGATTACTTTTTAGCGGGGTTGGTAACAGCATCAATTCCAATGTCGTTAAAATACATCGTAACGAAGATTAAAAAGTGTAAAGAAGGAAAATATTGTTGTAAAAAGGTAGGTTGTAGGTTTTTTGCCATTAAAGTTGTTATTTATTAATAATAATAAGAATTCATCGTTTTTGATTCGAAGTTTTCAGTTGTAGTATTCGCTATAGTACTATCTTAGTCGTTTGTCAACTTAACTTATCTGTTTGCTAAGTTAACGATCTTGAAACTTTTAGTGGTCAATCTCAACGCTTTCAAAACTAGTTATATAGAGATTTCTTGCAACTTTGAATAATAGTGATGCCGTGACTACTTCTAAACTACCGCGAAACCTAACACAATTCATACTCTCCCTACTTTACTGCCGCGAAAACTGACATAGTTTTTTAGAGTCACTTCGCAAGAATTTTTCATTGCCCAACCCAAATGAAACAACTATGAAATAGCTTCTTCTTTTACCTATCTTATCTATGCTTAACCTAATAAACACTGATTAGTATATATAGGCTTTTATAGTAACAGTATAGTTGATTCAAATATCTGGTTGAAGTAACTAGTGTATGACATTTAAAGAGATGAAATATTTCTTCTAGGTTTGATAAACTAATATCCAGTCTAAAAACTAATTTGTATAGCCAATTTCTTTTGCTCGTGCTTTAACCTTAAGTGGGTACCTACCGTACTTGACTTGCAGTCAATACAGTTAAACCTACTAACTACAGTCAATTCTCATTCTGTAAAATCAACTAACTGTATATATATTTGACTTGATGAGACTGCAATTGACTGCTGTTTCCAAACTTCGAAAATATTTTTTATATAACGTATAATTTTGAGAACTTTCGTTTAAAGGCTAAAGTTAAGCGAAAATTATATTTCGAAGATTAATAATACGTTAACGAATTGGTAGATATTAGTATGTTTGACTGTTTTTGTATAGTTAAGGCAACAGGTCATAATTGAGACTATATATTCATGTTTTCAATGTTTCATCTCAATATAATAAATGTTATAAAAGAGTTACCTAAAGTTTGCCTCACTTTCAAGACCTAGACCAAAAATAAGTAATTCGGCCCACAAACTGTTTTTTTTTGTTACCAATAAACAGTTATTTAACGTATGGGCCTAGCTGATCACTACGAAAAAAAAAAGAACTTCGATGCGCTACATAAATTAAGGTTGATAAATGTGATAACAGTGATTCCATTCCATTGATGTTTATTCGTTTACATAGTTATCGTATTATGTAACTACTTAACGAGAAATGTAAAACCTAGGTAAAAAGAGCCTTTTAATATCGAACGTAAATATACAAGTTGACGAACGGTTGATTATCCTAATTAAATTAAATTTAGAGGCTTATAAATTTCGTTAAAAACATTAATGGTAAAGGAAATACCATAATTAATATATGGAACAAGTTGTTGGTTTAAAAAAGCTTGAATTCGAATTCAGACAAGGGTTCTGACACCAATATAAACACGGTAAAATAACTTTAATTATAATGATCGTTGTAAAAAAAAATGTAAAGTCGAACGCTATACTTGGTATTAGGAAAATGATTATTTCGAAATAGTTGGGGAATTAATAACAATTGAAATCAAACGTATTTATGGTATGAACGAGATAATTCATCGTTATTTTTAGCTAAGTCGTAACAAGATTCGAGAAGTTAGGAGCTGCGTCATTAAAGAAATTCGAAAACGAATTTCAAATTAGGTAAATATAATCCACCTGTTTTACTAAGATATATCGTTTCGAAAAGTTTCCGATAGAAAGGCGACACATTGAAAGTTTAATTCGTATTTGTAAAATACTTTGAAAATGATATTGAGGTTTTATTTTGCTATTATAGTTGATAATATCTACGAAAGATAACTGATAATTACGAATTTGTTATCTTAAAAACTATGGGCTTCAAAAAGGGATAATAATAATTCGAACGAACTGATTAACGTAAATGTGGGGTCCTTTTTCAACAAGTACGTTAGATATAATGACCTAGATGAACAATATATATAATACGGTATTTGTTATGATTCCAACTTAATCTTTTTAAAAAAATCGGTTTAATTTGTAGTTTTAAAAAAGGAGTCAAATATTATCCCCAAATCGAAATAGTTCAACTAAGAACTCTTTTCATTAATAGTTTTTTCATACGTCATTATGTTGTCGCCATTACAACTTGTATAAATTTCGTAACATTTATAATACATTAAACTAAAATTTTAACATTCTGGGAAAACTTTCTTACCGGAATAATGCAATATTGGACGGGTTATATAAAGTCCACGTAATGATTATACATAATCAAAATAAGCTAATATCGATAAAAATAGAAATTTGGTACTCAAAGTTAATTAATACCTAAATAATAGACAACTTTCATCAAATTTGGTATAAATAAATTTTTTTTCGAGGTACGTTAAAACACTCAAATTAGAACGTTCGATAACACCATACGTTTGAAGGCGGAATGAGGTATTAAGATATTGTTCTATCTTTGTTTAGTTGGAAAAGCGTTTCTAATACCTATTTTTCCAATTTAGACCCCTATGATTAACAATATTATGAAAAACTCTATAAAATGGCTAATGGCGGTTCAAGAATCTCTCCGCGTAAATTTTTACATCTATGGTTTTTTTTTTTTCAATTTTATATGACCGGTCATTGCCCACTATATAGATATTATAGTATGACTCACGCTAATATTAAGTTACATATACCAGAGAGAAGGCTTGCAACCTGATATCCTCACTTTATATAACTACCACCCTATTGAATTTCCAGTTTTTAGGTTTTAACCTTGAACCTATTGAAAAAAATGCTCTATTCCTTATAATACAAGTATACAAATTAAAACCGTATCCTCTAAATCTACGAAAATTTCCAAACCTTGCGCTATATGCAATTGTTTAATACCTGCCAAAGGGGTTTTATATTAACTATATACGTCCTTGCTTCATAAATAAACCTTACTCTGTAACGAATATGGATCGTATTCTTCTTGGTATTATTTATGTGGTTAGAAAGAACCAACCTACCACTAGAAATATCAAATATTAGTTTATAATTCTATACCTGTAATAAAGGAAATATAGCCTTTATCTATACGAAAAATTGTCAAGTAAATTCTTTAACGGGAAACCGTACCTCAAATCAACCTTCCAATCAAGGCCTTATGGTATCCTACAGTTTGGAGACTCGTAAGGGCATGAAAACTGTAGCCTTAGCCGGACCATGCTATGCGACCGTCTCCGTCGCCATTGGACACCTACTCACATCGAAGATCTGAAGGCCCTAAAATAATAAAGTATTTATAAAACAAATATGTCATGGTTAGAATCCTATAGCTATAAGGGAG
The DNA here is from genome assembly GCA_038502455.1 of Anisogramma anomala. Taxonomy (NCBI): domain Eukaryota; kingdom Fungi; phylum Ascomycota; class Sordariomycetes; order Diaporthales; family Gnomoniaceae; genus Anisogramma; species Anisogramma anomala. The sequence goes on along the minus strand of JASMMZ010000003.1, from coordinate 10,659,154 downwards.
ATATACTCCAAATTCGGTAGAAAGATATAGTTCACAGCCCAAGCCACCTTTTTACCACGTCTCGCAAACCTGAAATTGTAAACGAACGTAAAATAGGATACACCACTAAGCGGGAAGTATGCCTAGAGAAGTCATCTAGAGACAGCCAAAGAAAGGTATCTAAGGTAAAGTCGAAAACCCTGTTAAGAAGACGGGGAGGCGGTGTAAGTGATGACGGCTTATAAGTAAATAAACCAATAAAAATATGAATGAAGTAATAAAATGATGAATGAATGGATAAATAAATGAATAAGTAAATAATCCAACAACAATAAATAAATAAATAAAGGAAAGAGTAGAATAAATAAATGAATACATAAATAAATGAAGAAATAAATAAATAAATAAATAAAAAAATAAAAAAATAAAAAAATAAATAAAAAAATAAATAAATAAATAAATAAATAAATAAATAAATAAATAAATAAATAAATAAATAAATAAATAAATAAATAAATTAATAAAAAGATAAAAAGATAGATAAATAAATAAATGAATAAATAAATAAATAAATAAATAAAAAATAAAGAGATGAATAAATAAATAAATAGATAAAAAAATAAAATAAAAAATAAATAGATGAAGAAATAAATAAATAAAGAAAAAAATAAAAATAAAAAAAAGTAATTAAATAAATGACCCATCAGTGAAAAAAAATGGATAGATAGATGGATAAATATATAGATGGATAGATGAATA